>VZRI01005348.1:272108-291589 GCA_013397515.1 Upupa epops
GGGGGGATGTGGAACACAGTGGGAGCAGAAAAAGCGTACCTCTCAGCTTCCCACTAAAGCCATGTTTGGTGCCCTTGCCAGTTTACACTTTTGTCTGTGCCAGGCATACCAGAATTCCTGACCAGAAGTGTGCAAAACCAGCATTACTAGTCAAGACTGCCATACTACTACTAAAAGCACATCAGCCTTTCTTTGCCAATCCATGCCTCTCACTGCTCATGCATCTATGCTTCTCATCTATCCTTCAGGTAGAACAGGCCTACCTGGGCACACTCTCTGCTTCAGAAACACAGAGGAGCTGAATGTTGGCAAAGCCATGTATAGAGGAGTCCTCCACCATCATCACCAAGAATGTTCAATGCTGTATCACAATAGTCCGTAAGATCTTAATACTTATTTTTTGTAGGAGTACCAGGAAGCATTCAAGAGCTTATCAAATATGATTTGACACCATATCATCATGCAGTTCCATTGCAATTAGTCTGATTTTCCTACAGTCACTTTAATTATGCTCAGAAGTTGGGCACAGCAGAGAATCTGGGCCCATGCACTCTGCAACTGAGAACTGCAATAGGAAGAAAATGTACAGTGTGACACATACACTAACTGCTTATATGAGACCTATAAAAATTATCACATCTCCTATGAAGAAAGGCTGGGAGAGTTGGGGGTGTTCAGCCTGGAGAAGAGACCTTATTGTGGGTGGTGAAACACTAGAAAAGGTCACCCAGAGAGGTTGTAGAAGCCTTATTCTTGGACATTCGAGGACAGGTTGGATCAGGCTCTGAGCAATCTAATCTAGTTAAGGATATCCCTGTTCACCACAGGGGTTGTACTGGATGACCCTTAACATCCCTTCCAACACAAAACATTCCATGTGCCTATGGCAACAAAGCATGAATGAGTTGTGATGATGTTTAGACTAGAAATGAAAACAAAGGTCTTCCCCACTCAGCACAGAACACACTCCAAAGGGAGGAAAAAAAATCCCAGACATTTAGCCTTTAGAAGAAAAAGCTTTGTACATCTACACAAGGAATTGTGTAACAGATGAAAAGATGAGCTGGAAAGTGACCCAGGAAGTCTTGCAGGTCTGCTGCCAGAAAAGACTGAAACAAGCTCAGACCACAGGGAGCTCTTCTAGATAGCTTCTTGTGGAGAAGTCAGCTTCTAATTAGGATTCCTTAGGAGAGGAAGGAATCCATCTCAAAAGCTTGTTTTTTGCATTTGTGGCCTTAAACACTAGTAGAAGACACCTCAACCCATTCCTAAGTGATAATAAAACTTTAAAAAAAAATGTAGTGGTACTCTTGCAGAGATCAATTTTACCTGATGTCTACTGCAAATACAACACAGCAGAGAGGAAACGATATAGGAGGTTAATAGTATTAGAGGACAGAGACAGAGAGCAAGACACGCTTCCAATAATCCAGAAGCAAGCAGTTCAGAATCTGCTATACCACCTGGACACTCACAAGTCTATAGGGCCAGATGAGATCCATCCGAGAATGCTGAGGAAGCTGGTGGAAAAGCCTGCCAAGCTACTCTCTACCAATGCTCCTGGCAAACAGGGAAGGTCCCACATCCCAGGTTCAAAAACTCAGCCAGTGTCTTTTCCCAAGTCACTAGTGATAGGATAAATTACACCAGAAAAGTTTTTAATTAGACAGTAGGAAAAAAAAGTACTGTTATTCCAGTCCAAGGAAGTGGTGCAGTCACCATGCCTGGAGTAGTTCAATTAACGTGTAGATATCTGGCACTTGGAAACATGGTTGGAAACATGGGTTGATGTTTGGACTTTATGATCTTGGAGGTCTCTTCCACTCTCACCAATTCTCTTATTCTAAATAGACATTTCATTAAAAAAGGTGTAACTGCTCTCTCATGTGGATTAATCTACAAGCACTATCGATTTTATGTCTCAAAGGTCCTCAAAAGACCCTGCATCTACATATGTTCATTGCTTTGTCTTAAAACACCTTAATTAGGATAGGCCAAACTGAAAAGTCTTCAGAGAAGTCTGGTTCCATCATTGTTAGATATTTAAATTTAAGTGAGATGAACCCCAGTTACCAATGCAATGAGGTAGAAAAATGAAAATCAGATGGACAGTTTCCCTTGTCAGCACAGGCCAATGGAAAACATAGTAAGAAAGCAAGCTAATAAATAAGGGCTTCAGTGGCAGTTAGGTTGGAAAGTCTAAGCTCCTAGTTTAACTCTGATACTTATTACTCTGCCTTCAAGTGAATTACAAACTCAGTTTACTTCTTGAAACTTCAGAGTACTAATTCCCAAATTCATGCATGAATCACATTAATGAATAGCTCATAAATCATAATTTTTACAATTTCTCTACATTTTAGCCCTTAAAAAAGATGATTTCATTTTATCTAAATATTCTTCATTGGTGTGACACCCATGCTTGTGAGCTTCTGGCTGCTTTCACCTGGCTGCTCTGGTGTTGGGAGGGCCTCTTGGGGAGCCAAGGAGTCCCCAAGAACATTACACACAGCGCTAAGCCTTTCTAAGCAGCCTAGTAAGTGGGAGTTGAATTATTTTGTCTAGGAGTTTCTTGTTTTGCTTTGAAATATAATGTTCAGACAAAGACTTCCTTGGGCTTTGCAAATGCAGACAGAGGTAAAGGGGTGGTAAAACAAGGTTTTGGCATGCCAAACGTAATTACAGTCCTATTAAAAAACAAGAAAGCAACTAATGAGAGACCAATGACATAGTATAAACATCTTAGTTTCCTTTCCTAGATTAAAGGCAGAACTCTGAAAAACAGCAAAAAATTAAAAAAAAAAAAATCAAGGTACACCTCCACCTCCAGCACATTTAAAACCTAATTTTAAACTTTTCCACTGCTGACTTTTTTTTAAAATAGACAAAACTCCTTTAGAAAGGATCACAGAGAAAGGTAATATAAATAACAGTGCATGTCTCAGGGAAATAAGTGAGCTGTGTTCAGGGCAATGTGGAAGCACTCAAACCAGCACCAACGTTTATTGAATACTCTGCTCATATCTCCCTTTGATACTCAAGCGTTATTTTTCCTAGAAGTTGATGTAAACTTTGAAGTTTTGCACAAGACCCTGAAAGAAGTACAGAGTGCCACCAGCTGCTACATATGATTCTCTAGTGGTTTCCATGTATGTGGATGAGGGGTAACGGCTTCAAGATGAATGAAGATTTAGATTAGCAGTTCGGAAGAATTTCCTCTCTATGAGGGTGGTGAGACATTAGCACAACTTGCCCAAGGAAGTTGTGGATACTCCATTCCTGAATGCATTTAAACCCAAGTTTGATGAGGCTTTAAGCAACCCAGTTAGCTGAAGGGCATCCCTGCCCATAGCAGGGCAGTTGGAACTAGATAATCCAGATTTTCTCTTCCAACCCAAATGGTTCCAAGTTATGGAATATAAACCATCAACAGTAAAACTCTTAAGATTTACACCACAGAAAAGCATCTGCAGTGTTAACACTTGCACCCTGTAGTTCAGTGCAATGATAAAAACAGCATCCAGCAGAATAGCTGGAGTATGCTGAAGGAAAGAAAACCCATGGTTTGAACACAGTTTCCTCTGGATACGCTGAAGGTGCATGAGACACACGTGCCCACACTCACATCCACAACAAACCTCTTGTAACAGCTAGTCCACTAGCTGATTCCTTTTTTGAAGCTTCAGAAACCCAAAAGGAAAGGGAACTATGTAAAAAGGGTGTTACCAAGGAGAAGACAAACCTGCAAGACAACATCTGAAATTTTGCAACAACAAACCTGCTTTGCCCATAAGGGATGTGCTTGACACAGCTTTAACTAAAGGTTGCATCTTTTATCTCTTGCCCAGAGGCCATCCCAAGGAAAACATACAAATGGTATTGCTCATTTAGCCAATACCCAGAGGCTGACCTGTGCCCTAATACAACCATCTGGGGGTCCAGACCCACTTTTACCAAAATACTGCTTACTTTTCCAGAAACAATGCAGCATCCGATGCTAAATTAAATGCAATGAGTTCTGTGTGAAATGAGATATAATAACATTGTCAGTTTCAAGCACAAAGTCATGTATCTAGCAGGTGTTAAACTACATGCAGAGAAAGGAATCACCTTGGTCTTCTTACAAACAGCACCTTGCCTGTGGAAAAACTGCAGTGAGACAGCAGATTAGTTCTTGCATGCCGTGTCATTCACTTAGATCCATCAATCACAACTGCAACATGAAGCACAGACCAGGCAAGTATGTAAACACACTGCAATGAGAAAGGAATTGAATAGGTTATTGTGTTCGAAAATCAATATTTGATGAACACTGAGGAAAAAATTTCTTTAAATGAAAAAATTACTAATTTCTCGGCAACCCAGAGCAGTTCCAACTTATTTCCTTGTTCTTCAAAACTCTTTCCTTATTTTTTTAACATTCATCCTGGGCCATCTCCTAACAGAGGAATGAGAGAAATTCAATCAATATTGTACTTAAAGTCATGAAAGTTAGTAGGATTGCAGTCTAAGGAAAATATTATTTTCACAGGTAACAAACTAGAAAACTGCACAATAACCAGTGAAAACTAAAATTATTTTTTAATTGATGAGTGGAATCTAGCCTTTTACTAACTGTAATCCACAAATTACTAGGGTTTAGCAGCCAAAGAAAGAAAAGTCAGTCGACTTCAATACAGCCAAGCAGAATTTCATGGTAAACGTCCTTCTAGGGGAGCTCTATCTTTACATAGGCTGCACCACTAAATAATGGAACACGGTCAGGAAGTCTGATGTCCACTGAACAGCACCACCCTAGCACCTCACTCTACAAAAACACGGTCGAATTCAAACAAACAAAAGACACTCTAAGGGCTGAAGAAGTGGATTTACAAGGACATGTTAACAGTTGCCTACATACCGGATTAAAATAAAAAAGTGGCATTAAGGTGTCAAAGCAATGTCTTCAAGCAATAAAGAACACCTCAAAAATCATTTGAGTATGCACTCCAAGAATTTCCGGATGATAATCAAAAAGGGTCTCTAAGTTCTGGTGTGTTTTAAAATGAGGAACCCATCCTTACAGTCATTTGCGTGTCCTAAAAAAACAAAATTGAAACAAACTAAGCTTTTTACATTACTGTTTCTATTGTGATTAATTTCTGAAACTCAGAAGAGATAATTAAGGGAAAAGCAACAAAGTTTATGACATCACACCATCTCAAGGTCTGCAAAAAGTAACCAGGTGAGCTTGTGTAATCTCAGTATTTTCAGACTTGTTGGTCCAGTTGACTAGGACACTGGAAAATACACCCCAGGCACATACCTGACAGGAGCTGAGTGAGGAATTTGATTATTTCTGTTAAAATGAAGTTAGACCTCATTCCCATCAGCAGTTCTGAGGATTTCTAAATAGCTAAGGTTCTTTGTTTCCCATGAGCTTAAAGTGATTTACTCACCACCATTTTTGTTCCTGAGTGTATTTTTTGGATAAATGCATGTTTTACAAGTCTGTTCAGAAACACTGACCTTCCAGTTTGTGATGTAATTTGCCTCTTTTGGCAGGGTCATTTTGAACTGAACATAATCAGCTGTTAATTTCAGACTTCTATCACCTATTTGCCATAAGCATAATAACATTTGCAGTTCCATCACATCCCGTCCTCCCGCTATTGAACACAAGGGCAACCTTCTAACCAATTGCTGCCAAGTCCTATTTAAGGAGTAGACCTTAAATCTGAATAAACAGGTTTAGTAGAAAATCAGCTAAACTGAGAGCTCTGTTAAATTTTCAGTGTGAAAATTCTCCACTTGCACATCAACCCCACTGCATGTCATCAAGTCTACCTTCTCTGATTGACAGTAAGATGGCAGCACCCCACAAGTTTAGCTGTAAGAACTCCAAGTCAAAATGAAATTCTGACAAGACAAAGAGACAGACCCATATTTATTGGGATGCATTTAACAGTAAGGTAAATAGTTATTTAATAAAAACCCAAATATCTTCAGAGAACTATTCACACACACTCTGCCATGGCTTGCTTTCATAAAAGCATAAGACTTACCATCCTCATCTCAGTCGTTTACCACATTTTTGGTTATTCCTTCCTCTAAGCATTGAGCAGTACAGCACAAACAAACTACATCTAATAGACAGGAATACCTCAAAAACATAACTCCCACCAATTCTGCATAGATAAGAAAAAAACAAAGCTCTTCCATCTTGCATACATTTTGAACACGTAAGGACCATATCACGAGTTCCAATCACATTCTTTTGCTCTGTACTTATCAAGCTGCTAACAAGGCTTTAGGGAGCAGTCCGTTTTAACATCAGACAAGACAGAATTTTGGTTATATTTTAGTGTAATTAAATCTTTCTCAAGATAGTCACACAAGTAAAATGGATTGTGAAGTGCCAGTATTTTTACCCATACAATCATGTCAAACTCAATTGAAGCTTTTTGTGAAGTCTTATGCACATAGACTACTTCAGAGAGACATTCACATAGTAACTGTCTCCTGATGATAGCTGTGGAGTACATTTTAGTGTAGCCTCTTGATTTATTTTCATGAACAAAAGACCTACTGCAAATGTACATCAGTTACCTTACGATGGTTATGAAAATCTAATCCCATTTTGGATTTCCTATATCACCTGACATGGCGAGCATCACGTTGGCATTAGTACAAGTATGTAGGGATGGAGATCCTGTGCTTGAATTCCACTTGTGGCCGATTCCCTAAACTCTGCTGTAAGACCTGCTGAACTGCACAGGGTAGTTGCTAGCCTGCTATGTCCCAATGATGCATATACTAACTTGCCATTCGTATCTTGTGACAATGAATTCTTAGTTCAGACTGGATGCCTCACCTCCCTGAGCAGGGTCATAAATTTATCAAGACAGAGGACAGACAGAGATGATAACAAATGTTAGCTAGTCATTTGAACTGGGATCCCTTTGGGGATCACATGAGCACTGATGCCTCTGACCACAAAAATCAAGGAACCAGAAAAATAGCTTAGATGACTGGGGCAGATCTGCAGTTACCTAGGCTTTGGAAAACAAAAGCCCAAAATAAAACCCACCAAGTGGGCAATACAAGCTTCATTTTAAAGATATGAGAAAAAAAATCTATGTATACAATAAATAATAAACATACTAAACTTGGTAGTCAATTATAGTTGGTTAGTCAGCCAGCTGGTCCAAGCAGATGTGCGTGGCCACCTAGCAAAAGTATCTGAAGTTTTCAAAAAGTCCTACTTTGAGAGCAAACCTTCAAACAAATGTTATAATCACTTTAAAAGAAATGTTATACCTTTGCAGACATGAAGAAAAAGTATGGTTTTGAAAGCAATCTCAATACTCAAGGCTTAAAAAACTTGTTGAGAAAATCTCAAAGCAAAGAGCTCGACAGGATTTGTTAAGTGTCACTAATGTAAGTCCTTATTTCTTATAATGTCACATGCAACCCTATGAAAAAGACCTACAACCTTAAAGATAAGGCAGAGAATCCTTGGAATCCATAAAACAACCTCTAGGATGGCTTATATACACCATAGCAACATTCCTCGTGGAATGCTATGGCTCACAGACTGAAGGAAGTTTACATGGGCACAGTACACTGGCTTCATGAATGCCAGCCCATCAGTACAATCTTGTAGTCAAGAAATTAGCATTTATAAGAAGAAATTCAGTAAAAAGATACGACACAACTGAGGATCCAGTCCAAGCATTCCTCTCAAAAGCAGATAGAAAGGAAGCACAACTGCCACAAAATTTTGATTAGATAAGGAAGTGAATGCCATTGTTAGCCCTGCCATGCCGGAAGAGAAAACAGAACCCAACTGACTCCTACAGCACACAGGCTGATATTGAGCACGCACTGCATTAAACTGTCATGATAAGCTATTAAGTCATGACCAGTAAGGACAACAAATGCCAAGGGAAGTTCCAACACCAAGGTTACGTGTGCAACCTGGTCACATCCTCACACCGTTCTGCCAACAAGACTTTTGTGGGCTCTAGTCTGGGGGAAAAGACATGAGCTGACACAGCCTTTGCTCAACATCTAGATGTCCTCTCCGATTTGAATCCTGATACATGCAGACAGGTCAAAAGCAAAGTGGACCTATCACTCTGTAAGAATGACAGATGTAGCACTAATGCCAAAGTTTCTTTGAACTTCTGCAACCAGATCAGCATGTACTAAAACATGAAGACTCAAGTGCATAGGCAAAGTAAGCCACAAAACTGCAAAAACAAGGAGTGTACAAAAGTAATCTCTATGAGAGCTTGTAGAAGAAGCCTATACTGCTGTTTAGCATGTGCTAATAGCATGTTTTACGCACCTTATGGGCTATTTCCATGCATTCGCTAATGACCAGAGTTGTGTTATTTGTATACAGCACGTTTCAGCAAGAAATAAAATGGTATTTACTACTGTGTCAAGAGCCTTTCTTGTTCAATGAATGTGTAAAAGAGATGCTACAAACAAGTATCTAACATTTTATTAGAAAGCATTATCATTAAATATCATGAGCCAGTGCGCATCCACCACACACACAGCGGTGAGGTGTTTTACAAGAAACTGTAGTGCTAAGACAAGGGGAACAGGCTCAGGCTAAAAAGGGAGATTTAGATGAGACCTGAGGAAGAAATTCCTCCCTGTGAGGATGCTGAGGCACTGTAATAGGCTGTGGCTGCTACATCCCTGAAGTGTTCAAAGCCAGGCTGGATGGGGCTCTAAGCAACCTGGTCTGGTGAGAGGTGTCCATGTCAGGAGGGTTGCAACTAGATGATTTCTGAGGTCCCTCCAATTCTGTCTGCTGCCAATAAGCTAATACTCAACAATTTTCAAACTACACAAACCAACATGTAAACAACAAAAGCAACAGAAAGTGTTGACACCAGCAAGTTTGATAAGTACAGCATTTGGCTGCACTTCTTCGGGGAGGAATACTACGCAGAGAAAGGCAATTGGAGGCAGAAGATGAAAGAAGTTAGTGGCTGTAAGATAACAAACAGTACAGGAAGAAAAGGAGGTAAAATCACTTAAATGGAAATAACATTTGTTACAGAAATAGCAGAACAGCCTCCATCAACTCATTATTTTATTCATTAAATGGGCAGCCCATTTATTCTAGTTTTCACTAATGAATAACAGATATTCTAATTACACTTAAATGCAATAATTTTTAAAGGTATTTTGTAAGACATACTTAGTTTTGCTTATTTCTTTCAATTTAGATAATAGAATCTGACTCTTGGAGTGCTAAGGCAACAAGCCACGGTGAAATACTTAGCCCATATATGTAAACTTTTTTAAAATATATGATTTGAAATATCTTTTCACTTTAAGAGTTTCATAGAAGAAACCACAAACCATTACAAATCTAAATCTTGATTTGCATAGATTAATAAAATGTAGAGGGTTCTCAAGAGCATAATCCTATCCTTGCTTTGCAATCAAAGAAACATTTAGCAACTCTTTTCGTGCTATAGTTCACGTGTTTCCTGCTATTAAAAAATGAAGAGAAGCAGGAAGGTAGCCAAACCTACACTAATTATCCTTTTTATCCAGCCAGACATTCTGGCAGAACCATATTTTTATCCATATCTGAGTAGATAAAGAAAATACAAGAAGGGCAAAGCCATCCAGAATTGTCAGAGTTAGAAGGGACCTCTAGGGATCATCAAGTCCAATTCACTGCTACAAGCAGAATCACATTGCACAGGGCTGCATCCCCACCAGATGTGAGTATCTCAGGTGACTCCACAACCTCTCTGGGCAACCTGTTCCAGGATTTTGTCACCAGAACTGTAAAGAAATTTTTCCTTATTTCTGAATGCAACTTTCTGTGGTCCAGCTTGTGTCCAGTGCTCCTTGTCCTGTCCCTGGGACCACCAAATACAGTCTGGCATCATCCTCCCTACAGTCACCCTTGCAGGTATTTAAAGACATGGATAAGGTCTTCTCTTAGTCTTCTTTAAATAGTCCCAGCTCTCTTAACCTTCTCTCATAAGAGAGATGTTTCAGGCCCCCAACCATCTAATCCTAAATTTGCAGTCATATGGCTTGAAACCAGCTCACAGAATTCTAAAATATGTGAGATGAGGTGAGAAGTGCACTATGTCAGTGCACTCAAAGTCTTTGATGTCCTCACCTTCCTGTGCAACTGCCCATCTGCTAGAAAATGCTGTCCCCAAAGCAAAACTCTGTGTGTGGTCTACAGGAAAAATAATGCAGCAACCCCCCAAGATGAGTGACTTCACACATGCATTCCTTGTGTTGTGGCCCCAACCTGTTTCGCCATCCACTCCAAACCCCACAGCACTGTCACCGCCGCCACAGTTCCTTCCTCATTCAGCAGAGCCTAGTACACAGATCTCTCCATGCAATATGCCTGCAGTGTCCCACAGTGGGATAAAAATCACTATAATCACCCTGCTTCGGATACAAGCTCCTCCAAGAATCCTCCTCATTCCAAGGGTGAGCCCTTGGTCTCACCCTTCACACCCTAGGGAACACACAGAAAGAACAATGAGCCTCAGAAGCAGTTGTTCAGTTCATAAATTTTTTCAGCTCTTGACATTTATTTATTATTCATTCCACACCTCTCCTTATTTGATAATGTGGCTTACAGACTGCAGGCAGCTTAAGATGCAATTTAAAGTTCCTAGCAACTGTTGTGTGATAAGTTCCAGTCCTCACAAAAACAAGCAGCCACTGCATCTCAAGAAAACAGTTCACTGCATCAACATCTGTTAGAAAGTGAAAAATGACTGGCAATTTAGCATGTGTTTTCTCTGAAAGGCAGATAATCACGTGAGATAGTTCAAAGGCCTTACAAATCTGAAATCCAACTTGCAGTACACAGCAAAATAACTACAGTAATTGTTTCATTTATAGAGGTCAATACTGCTCTAAGAAGTTAATGAGCACCAGCGATAGATAAGCACCCTCTAAAATCCAGCCAACGAACCACTAAGTGACCAGTCTGTGGTCGCCCAGAGAGGACCATCTGAGATTGCAACTGCTCCCTTGCGCAGGAACGTCATTTAGAGGACAGATTTGTACGTCTCCCCGCTGGACTGATACACATCAGCATGATTTTACTAATTCAGCTTATAGTGGTTTAAGTGAAATAACCTATGCAGATAAAAAAATAAATCCATGTTGTTTGTTACATGATGTCTATGTTCCAGGTATGGCACATACACTTTAAAAGCACTGAATTATCAAAAGGGTCAACACCAGAGCTCGGAACGGAAAAAGGAATTGGTATGTGCATTCTGCAAGGATTTTAGTAGCCTTCCCAAGGTTCACAGCCATTCTGAAAGCATTAATAGAATATAGAGACAGCTGCTACCTGATGTCACCTGTCCCTTCTGCCATCAGACAACGTAAGATTCAGAAGTGGAAAGAGTAGCCCCCTACACCTGCAAATTTTCCTGTGCTTTCCCTTCCAGGGCTAGGCTGACAGCACTGTCCCAGAGCTATACCTTCAGAAAACTCACAGGATGTGGTTCAGGGTACTGAAGCTACATCTGCTCACTCCAGTCAACCTGCAACCTGAGTATGGAGCACCAACATACATACTCACAACACATTAACCTCTCTGCCTGTTAGACTGCTACTATCAGTCAATCCTATCACAAGCCCAAAACCAAACTTGATAACTTTTCAAAACCTCTGTGGTGTTACTGTGTTTGGATGCTCTCTGCCTTACCCTCAGGGTTATCACCTTCCACTATTTTCACTTTTTTAAAAAAAATGTTCTTTAAGACTTTAGTTGCACAGCCAAAGAAGATCAAATTTCAAAAAATTTCCATCTCTTGCCTCTGACATCTGTCAAGCACCATCTGAGAGTGTTGTGTGGACTGTAATCCCAGGAAATAACTTTAAAATTTCAGAAATTAAAGACATTTCTGAAAACAATAGCATCTTCACCTGTCCATTTCTGCACTAGCCAGTACACCAAGCCGTACTTGACAGAAGGATTGCCTCACTTTGCTTGAGGACAGCATGTCAGGTTAATGCACACCACAGCTGGGGACAAGAAGACAAACAAGGCAGGTGCCTTCACCCTGATGCAGGGCAGGCAGATTCCCACCACCTCCAGAGAGAGGTGAGGACCCAATCTTTCAGCAAGAAGGCATAGAAATTCCTCAAACGCTCCAAAAATTCCCAAAGCATCTGCCCATTTACAGCCTCAATTTTACAGCAAACCACTTAATAAACTAATGATTTCAAAGATTAGTTTAGTTTTGGAAGTACTGCTTTGGGTCAAACTATTTACAATTGACTTTTCACCTTGCACCAAGTCCAGTAAGTGTGACTAGGCTAAAAAACATGTGTAACGGTATTTAAGTACTTCTTCCTGTATGCAAAGGCCCCGCCAACTTCTGAAAAGATTCAGCATCAATGATTAATCCTCATTCATTTACAGAAGTAGAGTCACAGGTTTTGTTTCTATTAAATCTGCAGTAAGTAAAAAGAAATGCCAAGAATAGTTTATAGAAACAGCTGAAATGCTACTAAGAAAAGACATGACATTGGAATTAGTAATTTCAACACGTATGCAGCATTTAAGAGCAGAAGGGCAGTACAAAAGTATATGAAATCTATTTGACAGACTCTTATATCTTCACACTATTTCAAGTTACATTGCCCAAACTAGCAAGATGATTCAGCAAAACTTAGTTCTACACAAAGTATGAAATCTACCCCTTCGCAAAAGGCAAAACAAGCTAAGCTCCAAGCAAAGTAAATATGATGGCATCAATATTCAAGCCTCAAAAATAAGAATAATGTTTACAGTCACAAAGATTAGAAACTCTTCTCCATTTTGCTTTGGTTTTGGTGTTTTGGTTTATGGGGGTTTTTTTAAGCACTAATCCTAAAAAAAAAATGTAACTTCCATATATAACTTCCATGAAAACTTAAAACCAGCAAGTCACAAGGAAATTCCATGAGTTCATAATACATTCAGGTCAGTCACATAACGTCAGTTCTTTTCAGGAGGTTGAATTCCATTCAGAATTAAACAGTCTACAGAAATGCCATAATTCCATAAAGAAACAATAAAGCAAAGCTTGATTACCAACCCTGACAATGGACTTCTGAGCTAAAGGGTTATAAAGGTTATATTTCTTTTCCTTCCTTTTTAATGGGAGAAAAGTACTGATTTCTGCAGGTCCTCTGTCAGCAGCATCTCTGTCACTAACAATACTGCCTAATTCCCACTGAAAATAATTACTGGGAGGGGAGGCAGAGGGGAGTGTCTGACTTGCTTGTAGAAGAAGCCTAAACTTTTATGATATGCAGTTACCAGAGGAAAAATTAATTAACTGCAA
Source organism: Upupa epops (assembly GCA_013397515.1). Classification (NCBI taxonomy): domain Eukaryota; kingdom Metazoa; phylum Chordata; class Aves; order Bucerotiformes; family Upupidae; genus Upupa; species Upupa epops. Next base: position 285,449 of record VZRI01005348.1, read on the forward strand.
GCTAAGAACATACTCCAGCTGTTAGAGAAAAAAGCCACCCAAATGTTCCTTCCATAAAAGACAAATAGGCATCTGTGTGATGCCACTGTTGCTCACATACTCCTGTCAAGCATAACTCACGTGTCCTATGTAAATAGAATTAACCCCTAGACAAACCCCCAGAGTTTACCATCAATTTCTAATTAATGCCAGTATTATAGAGAGTGTAGTTTCTCTTTACCTGTGGCAAACCACTTATATCTGTGCCAAGGCATATTTGAAAACGGAGCTTAATATGTGTGGGAAGAATGTTTCCTGCCACAAGAAGCTCGCTTCATATGACAACGATTGGTGTCCCATAAAAACCTATGAGCTAGGCAAGCAGCAGTCTGAACACAGAAATCACATCAGCAATCTTAAAAAAGCACTTCTTAACATTTCCCAAACAGAAGTTACACCAGTATTTTTACCTCTATTTTTTTGAGTGCAGCACGGATTCAGAGTCTCATATTGGTAATAGCTGCAAGACGCTGAAGGTAATAACCCTGCCTAGGAACACTTGTCAGTAAAGAGAGAAGGCAATACACATGAACGTTTTAAAGATGAAAGCATTAAAGTCTCATTCTACCCATCAACAGCAGCAGCTCAGATTTGATCTCATTCTTGACCCAGGGTCTCAAAACACTTAACACAGAGCTAATAGTGCCTGCATTTTACTGGACAGAAATCAAGATACAGAGATATGACAAACTGATCTGATAGCATCTCCTTGAAGCAACAGGACCCTACTTGGCTCAAAGGGTTTCTCCACTTTGATTCTCCAGTAGGACAAGACCCTACAAGACGCGTCTATGCATAAAGGAAGCTTATGGTGCTTGCACACATATAATTGTATTTCTGCAGGCTATAAAAGTCTCGCTATATGCATTTTAACAAAGTCTACTGGATAGTTATGCCTGAAGAAAAATTCCCTGTTCGGAAAAAAAAAGTGTTCTTCCAACTTCAGTAGCAAATGCAAATAGCTAATTAACCTTATCTCCATTAAGCTGTCCTGACTTTGCAATACATCTGGCACAGAAGCAAGAATTCTTTTGCCTGTCCAAATCTGGATGTACCCCTACACCCTCTACACTGTACCCTATGTATAGAATCACAGAATTATTGAGGCTGGAAAAGACCTCTGAGATAATTTTGTCTAGCCTATGGCCTAACATCACCACATCAGCTAGACCACAGCACATGCTTGTGAATGTAATTTCATCGTTGTTTCCCATGGGAAGAGAGTTAAATTCCTTCATGTGTCTGCCAGTTTCTACCTGGTTACAGACAAAGCTTTATTTGCGTACAGCCAAATCCTGTTCACATGCACATTATCAATCAAAGGTAAATTAATCTATTATTTCACCTTCGATGGAGTTACACACACACACAAATAATACATGTGAACCCAAAATGTATGTTACAGCATTCACTTTTTCATCATCTATTTTAAATGCAAGCATTTTTCCTTTACTGTAATTGGTAAGGATAAAGGAAAGCAAGTTGGACAAAAATTCAGGTTACATCAAAATGAAAGCATCTATCAGAATAAGCTATTTCTGCCCAGGAAGATAATCACAAAGGTAATGTCTCATTTGATCCTTAATTGACCTGTGTGTTTTTAATTAGGAAGGGGGGAGGAAATTAACCTAGAGCTAATTATGATCTTGATTCTACAAACCTGCAAGTGCGTAATTTTATTCACACAAGTATTCCTCAGTGAAGTTATGCATGAGCAAATACGTTTGTAGCTTCAGGGAACAAGTCTTGAATAAATTAACCTTTAAAAAAAAAGCCAACCTTTTAAGTGGCTGCTTTTATAAATATTTCTTACATGCAAGCTGTTCTGTATTTTAGGCTTTACATGTGAAATTCTTCTGAACACTAAGCGATATTTGCTTTTGTTTTAGGAAAACAGCAACAGTTAGGTTTCTGTTAGGAAATAAGTGACAGTTTGAGAGAATGACTGTTTTAAGTACATGCTTTTTATTCATCCTGATCTGTGAAGCTAGGGTCTTTGGCTTAATGATTTCAAAGTGTAGAGGCCTGTAGAAATACATTTTGACTTTAACACTGCATTAATTTTCAATGTGTAACATAATCAGTTTCAGATTACATTCATGCAGGTCCCTGCACACTACAGTTCACTGCTGGAAAGAATTCCTGGAACCTATGCTCACCAGTGCTCGCCTCCACACCCACATCAGTATCGCAGTCTCTTCATTTCATTCAGTGGTTTGCATCCACTTCCTCAAACTCTGCAAAATCTGTGGAACCATGTCTGCAGCCCTGCAAGCCGCCACAGATCACTCCAAACACTGCTTATACAGGGCTCAACATTTCAGTTACAACTTCCATGCAAGTGCTCTCCCAGCTGGCCAGTGCACCACCAGATGAGTGAAGGCTTGCTTTACATCCAGAAAATAACTCCTTCAGCCTGCTTTCGAAAGGAAATGTTTAGACTTGCTTATCTGCAGATAAAGACATCTGCCAGACCCTCTCTAACAAGTCTGAGCCCTCTGGACACTTAGAACCAAGTCTGACAGTGTGATAGGTTTGCTATTTGTAGGCCTAAAAATTAGTCACTCTGTCAAGTGGCAGAAAAGCAGGCAACAGGGCTGAGAACACAACCCCTGGTAGCAACCCTGGTGGGAGAAAGGCAAGAGCAGGGACACACTGTTCAGCTAATGGGGACCCCCAGCCTCAAGACCCATTGTTTAAGAAGTTCTTTTGGGTTTTGCTTCTTATCAAAATCCTGCAAAATATTCTGTGTACGGAAGATTAAAACATGTTGTCCATGTGCCAGACGCAGGCAGACACCCACACCTCAGTGTGCACACCCGGCATGGCGTGAACTGATCATAAAGAGTAATTGATCATTCGGGAATCTCTTTAGAGCTTGATGAGGTGTTGACATTTTAAGCAGAGGAAAGTAAACTCAGTAATGTAATGCATAAAACCCCCGGCATAATGTAATCAAACCTGCTTCATGAAGTATTTTAGTTACCTCAGAATAATTTCCTTGCTGCAAAGAAGTCCAGCCCTGATAGGAGCTGTAGTAGGTGAGTGTTCCTTCCTTTCACACACTCAGAACGAGGCTGTTGAGGTAAAGCATGATAACCTTCACAGATACTATCAGAATGTTACAATTCATAAACTTCTTGAAAACCTTATCATATAGCCCTTATGGGTTTGCTACCTCAATCAGATACAAAGCAGCAAGAGGGAAATGCTTATCAGAAGTAATCCTGGTCTGAGACATATTTTATACTAAAGAAACCATCTTGACACGAGTGAACTTTACACCAAACGGATGTTTTATCCAATAATTTCCTCCAAATTTTGCCTACCAGCAGCATTTTCAGTTTGTTCATGACAAATTCAAGAATACCAACTCATATTTTCTGAAAATTATCAAAAATCTGAATGGTAATAAAACTAAAATACAGTTTTTAATAGTTCTAACTACTGTTTCTGTTCATTTGCAGCATTTACAGCATAGCAATCCAGAACACTTAGACAGGTAGGATTCAAGTACTGATACATCAACAAATCCTCACCAACTTCTTAAGCAAAGACAACCAAGAAACACAAGTTGCTTTTCATGCTATTCCCTCTTTGCAACTACTCTAACATCAGTAGAAAATACCTGTCACAAGTTTTTAGAGACTTCTCTGGGTTCTCATGGTTTACATGTGAAGTATTTACAAAGCAGCAGCATTTTGGCTGTACCCAGAAACACCCCTTCACTCCACCAGCACACTGCGTCAGGTATTGCATTCATAAGACAAAGCAAATTAGTCCCTTCCTCACAGGATTTGCAGTCTAGTTAAGTGTTTTGTAGGCAATGGGCAATGGCAGGTGACCAGCAGTTAAGAAATAAGGTAGCTCATGATCATTCATCTAGAAAAAAAAAAGTTAATCTTATATCTTCAGAGTAGTAACACATCATTTCCCACCTGAACATCAGGCTTCCTCTCATTGTTTCCTTGCACCTGGCAACAGATATTATGTCTTATGTATCAAAGCTCTTGTTTTCTAGGAAACAATACACACCAGAATGACAGAAATAGGCAAGAAAGATGAGATGCTGGGAACAACCCCTGTGAATCTGTCAGTTTACATCATTACCAACCAAAGCTCTTTAAAAGAGAGTTTCAAGAATCAAGCTTGATTCTGCAAAGTAATGAGTGCTCCAGCCTCACAGCAGCAAAGAACCCAGCACATGCAGTACTGTAATTACACAAACACACCAGTTAAAATGGACTCACCCATATCCTTAAAATCAAGGATGTACTTAAGTGCTAAGTAGAAGCCAGAGCATTCAGTGCACTGAGGCGATAGCTGAATCACCATCCCAAGATGTGTTTAGGTTAATGGTTAGAACTCTATGAACTTACAGGTCTTTTCCAACCTAAATGATTCTAAGATTCTGCGATTGCCAGGTCAGGGATGCCCACACACACAGACACAGACAGGCAGAGATACAACCTAGGCCCAAAGGCTTAAGATTTTCTGTTTGTTGTTTTTTTTCTAATTGCACAAGTGTCAATCAAGAGCAGCTCAGCTGAAGCCAAGCAGGGTAGTAGGTTGTGGGAAGAGAGTCAAAGCCCTAAGGCTGTATTTACTGTGATGGATTACTTATTTTGAAATAACTGCAAAACTGTTTCATAACACACAGTTTCAACACATGAACCAGAAAATCTACTTACAAGGAAATTAGGAATTCATCGTAGCAGTCTAATAGGAAAATAATGCTGGTCTGGTTTTTAGGTTGCTTTTAAAAACCTCTGAAAGAAACTCAGTCCTTGCACTCACAGCCTTTGCTAGGAATAGAAAGCAGGAGTAAGTAGTGCCCTAAGCTTCTTACTATTTGTCAGACAGAGGCAATTTTGTCCTCTGTAGGCAATCACATGGTAGCCAATCTGTCAAATTAATGTACACTGCCTCCATGAGTTATTCCCAGAGATTGTTGCTTTTAACATCCTAACTTTAACACGCCTGTCATTCAAACTGATCTGCTCACCAAAAACAGTAGCAATGGCTGTATCATTTCTCTCCTCTTGAGGTAAACTTAAAATGAGGGAAAAGACAGCATTTCAGCCTCAAGAGGACAAAGGAAACACTGAAAGTTTATAAAGGCATGAATGGGACAGAGAAGAATAGGGACCAATTCTGCACTACCTCTACCCAAAGCACAATGAAGGCTCAAAATAAAATGGTGTGGTGCTTAACACAGTCTAAAGTTAAAGCTGAGAAATCCTTTGTTGCTGTTTACTAAAAATGCTAAAGTTTACACAGGGTCAAGGGGCAATGAGAGAAGCTCATGGAAGAGAAAAATCAGTGAGGGCTATAAAGACACCAGCTCTCCCTTAGGAAGCATCCAAGCTACAAATGATTGCATGCTGAGAGACCCTTCAGGAGAATTATCCTTACACACCTGCCTTATTTTTAACATCCTCAGGCACTGCTGTTTGCACTGTCAGATGCAGGACACTAGACAGACTCCTAGTTCTATCTACAAGTTCCTCCTCAACAGCGACTCTTTCTGGCATTTGCAGTCATCAGGTTCTTAAATCGAGTAGCCACACGCTGTTTCTAAACAGCATCAACAACAAAAAAAAATCTGGATCAGGAGATCAGTGATCACAGTAGCCCATTACAAGCGACAAAGTGCCTGGGTTAACAGCACTGTAACTCTGCACAAGAGATCCCAAAGACTCTCAGAGTCCTCCATCACCTCCAGGTACAAAACTGGACATACCTTGACAAATTTTCATTTGGATTTAAGAGCACATAACGAGAGCCCCGAACGCGCATCACCAGCTTCTCACATTCAAGGAACGAGCCCGCATTAACACGCGGCGTGTGACTGAAGAGAGAAGGTCCAACCAGCTTCTCTGCCGGGACCAATAACACTCTGCCCTCCTAAGTCAGGAGCAGCCCAAAGCAGATCCCTGACCCCACGCATGGAACGGGACGGAGCTAGCCCTGTGCTGAGCTCACCCGGACACGCAGAGCTCCAACTTGGGGCTGGACGGTACCGGGAGAGCGCTGGGACGCTCCCCTAGCTCCGGCAGGCACCGAGCCTTGGTCACCACAGCCCTCCCCGGTGCTGACCCT
>VZRI01005348.1:291793-304154 GCA_013397515.1 Upupa epops
CCAGCTCCCACTAGCGACCGCGCACCGGTCGCACAGCGGGGCAGCCGCCGCCACCAGCCTTCTCCTCCCCACGCCTCGGAGCTGCCGCCTCCTCCCGCCACCCCCGGGTCTAGAGAGCATTGCCGAGTCCGTGGACGGGGCTTAACGGGCCGGATACCCACCTTCATTAATCATCGGCCTCGCGTTCGGCGAAGCAAAGCCATTTACTGCCGGGTGTGAATCAGCAACCGAGATAAAGCGGACAGCGTGGGAACAGCGACTGAAAAATGAATGGCAGATACATCACAGAGTGTGTCAGCGGTTATTTATTGCCAAGTGTGGGCTACAGCCGAGATACTGCTGCTGAAACTTGTACTACAGCTCCCAGCACTCCAGAACCGTCCTGTGCTGCCTCACAGGAACAGCAGGACAGTGCTGTTTCAAATATTATTTCATTACTGTTTCTATGTTTCCAACAATTGAATAAGAAAATAATGGATTAGCAGTTCATGTTATCATATTAGAAGTCTGTGACCACAACCGAGTCCGTTATAACACATGGTGAAGCTTGTCACTTCTGAGAAGGCAGATTTAAAATGTCAATCTTTAAAGAATTACTGCATTAGCAGTTTAGGGTACATCCATCAGCAGTTGTGGTCTCAGTGCACAGATCACTAGCAGTAAACCAGAAAACACATCCCAGGAGTGCACCTAGCATACTTGGTGGCCAACAGCCATCCAACGCACAAAGCCAGCCTATAGCCACTTCAGACACATCGGCCTACGCACTGAGTCCTCGGCAGCAGCTGTTTCACCCTTTATCCTAACCCCATATAATTCCAATTCCTCACACTCTGAAGGAGTAACTACTCTTCCTCACTTTCTGAGTGGACTGATACTAACCTTTAACTAGTTTCTCCAAATGTGAAGTATCACCCTTTGATTCCAGGAATTTAATTTGCAAAATATTCTATCCATATTTTGGGGCAGCTGCATAAAAGGGGGTGAGTAGACTAGCTCCCCAAGGTGAGCTGCTTCCATTGCATCTCTCTCTGCTTTTAGGCCCAACACATCCCACAACTGTAGGTATAGAAGGTTTTCACTTTACATGCTTCAGTGAATACTAGAGGCAGAAGTGGATGATTATTACTACTTGAGGTGAATTTGGAAACACTGAAAAACCTAGGAGAAACCTTGTTCCAGCAAGATTTCTGGACTGCTATGTATATGCAAGTTGTCCTTGCATACTTCATGTTCCACACATTTTTTGGCCTGTATCCTAAGCACAGTTCATGGTAAGACAGGTATATTGCCTATTGTGAGCCTAAGGTTTTCCTCTCAGCAGAAATATTCCACTCTTTAATTGCTTTCCCTCTGCCGTTTGCCTCCTGCAGACAAGCAAGAAAAGACTGAAACAAACGTAAGTACTAACTCTCCTAGAAAACAGCTGAATTACTACCCCAAGCTGCACTGGCAAGAGAAACGTACAAAACAGAATTTAAAAAACAAAACTCACCCATGGGATGTAAGAGAATGATGAAAAGAAAGACAAAAAATAAATAGAGAACAAAAAGAAGGTGTAAATGTCAGAAAGTAAAACAGTTGGCAATGATGAAATAAGCATTATGCATACCTGTGCTTCACACTGCTGAACTGGAAGAGTGAGAAGTGTGACTGTCTTTGAAGCACAAAAATTATAAACCATCTACTGAATAAATGAGAATCAAGGTTTTACACTATGGAGCTCCAGTGCTGGCATGCAGTCCAAAGGGGCAAATTGTGGAAAAATTTCCTTGAAAATATAAGGGAAATCTTATGTTTTCATATATAAAACTCAAGGAAAGACAAGCCTTTACAAGACGTGTTGAATCAGCATCCACCACAACAGTACATTCATGGACTGAGCTCTAATGAAGGCATGACACCGCCCCTCTTCTCTCTGCAACATCCAGCTAACCTCTTCTAACTGGATCACTTCAGCCACAATTCTTTAACTCGTAGTGGTATCAAACCTGACAATAAAAACACTTCAATCAAAATGCTTTAAATACAGTGCTCTCAGAGGCAATGCCAAAAAGGAGATACGGTATTTCCTAACAAGGCACTGTCTGAATCGTGGTTAATTGTCTAATCTTCTATCATTGCTAAGGTAAACACATGAAACCACAAAAATGTTCAAGCCTCCTGGCAAGGTTTTCAGCATGCTGTCACCTTCCCAACCCCAATGTATTGAGTGCTCCACTGTGCCTGTGCGGTTCCTTCAGATACCATGTGTTGTCAGTGGAGAATCCCCCCTGTAAACAGATGCAAATTAAACACCCATTGGAAACACAAATATTGTGTGATCTCTTCACCTTTGGCCTGTGTTTAGAAAAGACACCATAGTCCTTTCTACTTCAGAAGCAAATGCTCCATTCTTTTTCTAAAGCAGTAGTATTTTGTCCCATGAAGAGCTGCACGGCTTTGCACTTTATGCATTGCTTTTCCTCATTAAACTTCAGCACTGTGACTTGGTGGCCCTATGTATTTCAAAGGAAAAACAAATGCATGCAAGCAGTTCATTCCCATTTTCTCACATGTTAGTAAGACAACAAGATTTTCCTACTACACCAAAAGTTGCAGGTTTCAGTAATTCAGTAAAAAATGTCATCAATGATGCCAGATTAAAGAGCATTTGTTTTTTATCATACAGACAGGATGATACAGTATTTCGTGGCTTTCTACAGGCCTATAATAAGATTACGTCTCAACATCAAAACTTAATACCAAACTTCATTTGTCTTTGCTCACTCACAGATTACAGCTGATGGTTCTCTACCATCTGTTTGCTGGTGTACAGTATCTGTAGTGCAGTGCTGTCATCTTCAAATCAGCCCTTAAACTGATAAATAGGATATGAAACAGCTCTATCAACCAGCTAGAAAATGACTTTAAAAAAGACACTATTGGATTATCCCATTTGTCAAAAATGCTTTTGCTTATCGAGTATAGCGATCACCTACCCAACAACTCTTGCAACGTGCTTACAAAAAACACAAGTAAAGCGGATTTTAATGGCCGGGAGATGATCCAAATGTTATCCACAGATAATACAAGTTGTGCTTATGTATATGCAGCACAGCCATTTAATCCACCCTGTGCAAACTAGAAGGATCAAATATACTTGTTACCTCACTCCGCTATAAGATGCATACATTCATATTTTATATATGTGCTTGAGCGTATATTCCAGTGAGAGTAAAACACTGACAGCCCATCTCAATAAAAGCAGAGGAACAAGAAGAAAGGGTACATGCTTCCCATGTGAAATGGTAATTGCAAGAGGGACAGAGAATTGGAAAGAACATAAAAGGCACTATATTTGAACAAAATTACTCAAGACAGCCATTCCCAAACTGAGATCCAGGGACTAACTCCCTCCTGGGGAGAGCAGCTGGCTGCCTGCCTCAGCATCTTTCACCAGCAAGAGGAGCCAGCAGTCAGCCATAACATCCTCCACAAGTTTCAACGGGCCAGAGTCCTGTCTTTATGAATTTACGGCATTAGCAATCCTTATTGATTCAAATGTGGATTGAAAGCCATCAGAATTGAACACTAGACACCTTTACTAAATAAGAAAGTTTACAGTGCAGAAGACTTCAGAGGAAATTTAAACGAATAAAACCAGATGACTGTCTCTAGGACAATAGCAACAAGGAAGAATGACCTCTGCTTAAAAATAAATCTGTTGCTTGTAATGTTTTAAACTTCAGTTAAACTATTTAGTTTCAGTCACATACAAATATCCTGGATTTAGGGTACATCCCAAAACCCCTACATACAGCTTGTTCATAGCACCCAAGTCCAAGGAATAGTCTCTCACAAAGAGCACTGCATGTGCCTAAGGCTTCCACAGACCAGGATTTGAGGCTCTACTTCTCTGTGGATTATTATTGTTTTTCCAACCATCAGCAGTATTTTATAACTTCTGCCCTCTGAACCACTAACTATTTTTACAATATGGACTAAGCCCTTTTCCAGTTTAAAGAAACAGCTGAGATAGCAAGCTTCAACAATTTCATATTCTGAACTCTAATTAGTTTAATGTAATATTATTTGTTCAAGACTGTTGGTCCTTTAGTCAAGTTACATTATAATCCCAACATAATCCCTGATTTTCCCCCCTTTTACATCTCACACTTCTTTTAAACATTTTAAAATGTTTTGATCTACTAAATGCTTACTGTGTGCCTTGTATTGTGCTCAGTATTTTCTTTCAATGCTTCTTTGAAACTTAACCCAACAGGTGTTATTTTAATTAAAAGGAAGCCTGTCATTTTTCTTTCAGAGTATTTATTTCATTTCACTATCATGGAGTGTATTTTATGCATTTTCTATCTCTCACAATTCCTTAAATTAGGACTCGTATAAGGACTTATTTACTGTTTGTTATTTCTACACAGGAAGCATATAAAGAAATACCCTTACTCTTCCTATACTGTAATGTTATCTGATATTAGTGGGATTTCATCTTGGATTTAAACCCTTGGAAAGAGGGAGGCTTTCTGCAGAGTATGAACGGACCGACTTGATACACTAACAACAGCCATTCCTGAATGCTTGAATGCAGCTGTGTTGTCACAGGGGATAAAATTCAACCTTTTGCATAGTGACAGAGAAAGATCTAGGTATGCCTTAAGACATCAAAGCAAGAACAGGGGTTTGATCTTGAACCAGCCATAAAAAAAAAAAAAACATGGAGCAAACCTGTTTAATCTATTTTAGTTTTATCCAGTGAGCCATATGACTCTACCATGTGGAGAGAGAACCTTGTGGAAGCCTGACAGTCAGTAGAGCTTACATAGAGGAAGGTGCATTTCTTTGTTAAGAACTTCATTTGGACATATTTTGCCTTTTCTAAGCATGTCAGGCATGATCTGGAAAAATGGGAGTGACCAGTGATCCACCCACTGTAAAGTCATCCCATGCTGAGAAGCCGTTTCATTTTTCCCAGTGAAGTGGAACTGGGTCTCCCATTTGTTTTAAATAAGAGGTCCTTTTATGTGTGGGAACCCATTTTGACAACCACAGACTCAACCATACAGCAAGTTTCTTCTATACCCGAATTAAAGTACATAAAAATACTAAAAGATATTCATTACCTCATAAAAGAATCCACTTTGTTTCCTCATTGTTGTATGGTGTGGAAAGCAAAGAGAAACAAGCCATGGAAAACAAAAGAAAGCTGACATGTAGAACATTGCATGTCAGGGACAAAACACCACCAAAAGCCAGGGAATTGTCATCACGCTACAGTTACATCAGACTATAACCATCTCCAGCACTACTTCACTAACTCTCCCCATGCACATAACTGTTGCCTGATGATCTGTCAGTCAAACTCTAAAAATAACAACCAAATACCCTTGCAGTTATGGCATTCCTTCCTTCCTTCATGTGCTTGGCTTTCAAGATCTGCCATATCACATAATCCATTGGTTTGCTTCTCTCTCTTGCTATGCAGAGATGATTTCCAGCAGTTTAGTATCCTGGCTTTCTCCTGATGAGGCTCCAAGGTGTCAGCCTTTTGATGAGTTAATGACAGAGAACCACATAAGGAGAAACCTACTGGCTACAGCGTACAGGGAATAAGAGTCTATTTGTCTTTAGTTATTATAAAAAAACAAATCAGAATTTTCTTGGCAAGAAAAGAATAAAAACAGCCACCCAGGAATCATGTTCCACATCCCCTCCCCACCCCCAACTTTGCCATCTCTTCACACTACTCGGATTTAAAATATTCATCATTGTGTATTCTCCCCCTACACATGTTGGCTGTGAGACTTAGCTGCATATTGAAACTTTGAAAAGCTAGTCAGTTGGACAGAACCCTGCTCTTACAGTTTGTCTTCTAAAATAAGCAGAAATATAATAAAAGAACATAAAACTTCATAATGCTATTAGTAGGAAAGAAAACTCAAAAACCAATTTACAGTCATAAAAAAAATGGTGAGCAAACAACCCAGAGGTAAATACTATTAAAGAAGCAGAAAAACAAAAAAGCCCTACATGCAATTGCCTACATGCAATTTCCAGTATCTGATTACAGTAAGAGACACAAACAAAAGCATACACACACGAAAACATCATAATTTGAGAAAGGACCCCTTGATCTCCAAGTGAAGCCTTGAGCCAGAGGTTGGAGAGCAAATCTTTCCTTCCCTGGCCCAGTCAATCCAGCTACTCCATACAAAACAGCAGAACCATTTCCAAAGGCCAGGAAAAATTTCCCTGTCCTACTCCAGATATCTCATGAGAGAGATCCTGAGTTTCTCACTAACATTTTTTATCCCAACCTACCCGAACTTATTACAGCTCAGATGTAGATATCCCCACATCATTATGTCCTCTATAAAGGCTAGCAGAGGTGGGACCATGCATCCCAGTCCTATTGTTAGGGCATTGCATGAGTTTAGAGGGTTTTATTGACAGATGTAAGAAAGGAAATTGAAATACTCACATTAGTTGAAAGCTGTACAAAGAAATTTCTTCAAATCTACAGCCACAGAGCACTTAGCTACATTATAGTTGTTGGTGTAGAAAGGAACTGGGAGAAAACCCAATGAAATTATCCAAACAGTGTAAGAAGCAAGAAGATCCTACACGGAAAGTGTATTACAGTTATTTTCCTGCTGTGTTCTGAGACCCAGGCCAAAAAAAAAAGCAGAATGCTTGTCTGGTGAAAAATAAGTGGGATTTTGTTCAAATTCCCAGTACAGTGCTTAGCTGTAAAGCCACTTATAATAGATGGCTCTCATTTCATAATAACAATATGAAGACACTGAAAATGCTCTCTTTACGCTGTCAAGATGTCAAGAGTAAAAGTCTCCCTAAGACCTAAATATGTCTTAGCAGATAAAGACTGCAGATTGACATACAGTTTCTGTACATGTATGTTAGCAGTCCCTGTTAATAAACGCTTGACTAATAACGTCAGCAGATCAGCAGGACACTTGCATGGAGGACACAGCTAACTTTATCATTATGTATCACAATGCTGCTGTGGAAGCCGAGCAGAGCAAGAGATGAGGAGCTGTCACTCTAGGAACTATTTTTTGAGAAACAATTTCCTTGCATGCTGGTAGATCTACAAGCATTCATCTTTCACTTTCCTTCACTTTGGTGAGGCTATTTCACCTTGAGCAGCTTTTCACCAGACCCTAACAACCATATGCACTTGTACAGTAAATAATAGCCTAGTACCTAAATATAATATTTATTCCATTTTGTTTAGACAGATGAAAAGTTGATAAAGGCTTATGATCACTGATAAACACACACAGGCTACCACTTAGGCAGTACCCTGCATTCACAGAAGCATAATACACAGAGATAACTGCTGCTAGTGAAACACAGCAACTCTTTCATGGAAAATGTAAACTTTTTCCCGTAACTGTTATTGTAATAACAATAAAAAAGCAGCAGCACACGAGGCACTGTCCCTTTCATTGCCACTCATCACAATGATAAAATAAACGAGACCTGTGTTTTACTTCCAGTTCCCAAGGTGAAAAAGCAATTGTAATGGAGAGCATCAACTCCTGCCAGTTCTGGAAAGGGTTTTGTGGTACAGAAACACAGCCAACAAATCCTTTCTAGCTCAGCCCTCTTTGGTCTATGGGCTCTTACACTGGAATGGCCCTAGTATGGTTGAGATAATAGATGGTAAGTTGAGTGCAGTGTCTGAACCTTACTGAAATCCTGTTTGGAGGATTCAGGTGGGAAGAAAGCAGCCTAAAGGGCTGGCAGTAGACGACCTCAGTGGACACATTTATTCTGAGTGTGGAAAGCCCTGATCAGCATAAAGCTCAGAGGATGTAAATGTTGAAAATATGAAAAGATTGCCCTGATGACTTAATTGTGTCCTTCATTGACTCACAGAGTTTATTTTATTGCTGAAAACAGAAATATACTTGTGAACATGAAGTAAGATTTAGGAAGGTGCACTGGGGAAACAAAATATTTTTTTCTTCTTGCAAGCACGGGACCCAGCTTTTCTTTAGACAAATAAACCGACATCTTTTGTCACAGATCTTTCTAGGTAAGAGTTCTGTATCCATTTACTCACTGTTGACCCTCCGAAGTTTTATGGAGTGCAGATACACGTGGCTGGAAGTCCAGAGATAGCACATACATAGAATCATAAAATGGTTTGGGCTGAAAGGGACCTTAAAGATTCTAGTCTAGTTCCACCTCCTTAGCATGGGTCTACAGAACACAGAACAGACTCTGAGAGGGGTCTTCACCGGAGCAGAGGAACAGAATCACCTCCCCAGTCTGCTAGCCATACTTCTTTTGACACGGTCCAGGGGACATATCCCCTGGCTTCTTTGGTCGCACACAGAGTGTTGACTTGTGTTGAGTTTTTCATCAAGCAGCACCCTACTTCTTTCTCTTCAGGACTGCTCCCAATCCATACAAATTCCATCTGTGTTTAATAATGCTTGAGCCAGGTGAAGAACCTTGTCCTTGTTGTACTTGACAAGGTTGGCATGAGCCCACCTCTCAAGATCCTTCTAAATGGTCCTCCAGCATGTCAAACACACCATGCAGCTTGGTGTCATCAGCAAACTTGCTAGAGCACACTCATATAAAGCACAGATTTTCATTTTCATTTCATTTTTTCAGCAGGGGGTGAAACTCCAAGCCATTATTGAAAAAAACCAGCAAACCTCTCAACAAAACCAGTCATTGGAATGAAAGTTGGCGGGCTGACATTATTAATGCACCAGCATTCTGTACTTGTAGCTAACATGACATCACAACACTAGGTCACTTTCAAGGTGATGCTTAAAGGCAGTAGCCTGTTACGAGTTAAAGCATTTAAAAATATGATCATATTTATCCAAAGCATACTTTTTGCTTTGGACTTTTTTCTCTTCAGACTGGGGGATGCTACAAGCATTTTGCTGCTTAAAGTTATTCTCATGAACAGTGTTAGAGAAAGAAAAATGCATTAACCAGTTAATACCTTAACCATAAAACTTAAAAACGGTTGATGTTGCATCTCAGCTGCCCTCTGGGTTCAGTGAGCAACTGGTAAATAGCTCCCCTAAAACTCTTTGATGACAGCGCCTTAC
This sequence comes from Upupa epops, assembly GCA_013397515.1. Classification (NCBI taxonomy): domain Eukaryota; kingdom Metazoa; phylum Chordata; class Aves; order Bucerotiformes; family Upupidae; genus Upupa; species Upupa epops. Next base: position 300,892 of record VZRI01005348.1, read on the forward strand.
ATCATCTGGGTGAAATGCTACACCATTGGAGTAGCTGGAGTTTTCATCTCTCTTTGCATTTGTTATTTTCTGAACACGAGTTCTCATTGAGCATTTGACATCAGACATATTATTTAACTGGGTGTTCATCAAATACCTGGGGGAAAATAAAAAAAGAAAATCACTCTCCCTTAAAGCTTTTCTGATGGAAATGCAATTAACCTTTAAGCCACATTTCAGTGTTGCTGCCCAAGAATCCTTCAGAAGCAAAACTTAGTTTTCTCTCCTGCTTGACACCCAACATCAGCCACCAAGCATGTAAACCACTGCTAATTCCATTAGTTTACTCTCTAGTAATAAAATACAGACCATGAGGATTTATTTGTAATTATGTCTATTAGTAACTGGAATCCTTACATACACTAGGATGGGGCTGGTTTCAAAATATTTCTACTCTTCACCCATGTTTAAATTTGTACAACAATTAGAGCCAATTATGTCATAGAATCATAAGGGATCAAAAGGTGCCTCGAAAGATTGTCTAGTCCAATTCCCCTGCCACAGCAGGATCACCTACACAAGTTGCACAGGAACAGATCCAGGCAGGTCTTGAATGTCTCCAGAGAAGGAGACTCCACAACCCCCCTGGGCAGCCTGTTCCAATGCTCCATTATCCTCACTGGGAAGAAGTTCCTTCTGATAATTACACGGAACCTCCTCTGTTCCAGCTTGCACCCATTGCCCCTTGTCCTATCACCAGATGACCTTGAGAAGAGCCTGTCTCCATCCTCCTGACACCCACCCCTCACATCTTTATAGACATTCATGAGGTCACCCCTCAGCCTCCTGTTTGCCAAGCTAAAGAGACCCAGCTCCCTCAGCCTTTCCTCATAAGGCAGGTGCCGTACTTCCTTCATCATCTTTGTTGCTCTACACTGGACACCCTCCAGCAGCTCTGTATCCCTCTTGAACTGAGGGGCCCAGAACTGGACACAATACTACAGATGTGGCCTCACCAGTGCAGAGTAGAGGAGGAGAAGAACCTCCCTTGATCTGCGCTAACCACCCCCTTCTGATCATCCCCAGGATGCTGCTGGCTCTCTTGGCCACAAGATCACATTGCTAGCTCATAGTAGTCCTGATGTCTTCAGCTTTCCCTAATACCAAAAGCAAAGAGCAAATGGAATCAAAGGCTATCAGATTCTACATGACAAAAACATAAGTTAAGGTGTCTGCAATGAGAAATAAAACAACACAACCAACCCAACTTTATGGCAAAAATTATATGTTAAGAAACAAGCCAACACCACACATCTATCAGCCTGTACTCATCTAAATACAGAAAGATCCTCAGCCACTATGATTCTGAAGGTGCATTATGAGTAAGCAAAGATGCAAGAGTTACACAGAAGGGGGACAAAAGGGACACTCTGGAGATTTCACTTTTACTCAAGGAAGCAACACACAAAGGTTCTATGTCGATAACACAAAACGCTGGGATATTTTGAAACAGGGATAAAAGTTCAATTTGACCAAAAAGACAGAAGCAGGCAGTCAAATACCAATCCAGATTCACATTTCAATTCTCAAATCAACATATTCAAAAAGCTTGGAGTCTAGAGAGTGTATGCCAACTTGCTCTACCATCACAACTCTGGTGAGAAGCCCCCTTAATCAGTAGTTACCCACCCAGGTGATCTGAACAGGTGAAAGTCTAGTCACTCTCCCATTTCTGTGACCAGGGCTGGAGGTGGCCAGTTTCCCAGCTACTCTTTCCATTCCTCCTCTTCCTCCACAAATTAACAAGGACTGAGAACAACAAACAGGAGCAAAGGAACCACGCTTCAGCTATACCTTGAAACATTTTCACACTCCCACATATGAACCAAACACAAGTTTGGTACAAACTCGTTAGAGTCAAACTCCCCACATTACCCATAGGAAGCCCAGGCAAAGGACCAGTAGGCTACAATGTGTCCACACACGTGCTCTTTTGAGCACAGATTTCTTTTAGTTACTCTTTCATTATGCTCTCTTTTGTCATCACCTCACCACGATGAATGGATGCAGTGTCAGGGAACAAGAGAGGCTTTTCAGTGGAGGGGAAGCCAGGGGCAACCCCAACACCAGCCATATTGTCATGCAGTAGGGCCCCAGCCTCACTCCCACCCTGTACCTGAACACAAATGTCAGAGCCAAGACCTTCCATGGCCCTAGGCACAACAAAGTGTGAGCTAGATCTACAGGACCAGGCAGGAGTATGCAAGAGGTAGGGCTAGGAGAAGCTTGTGCTCAGAAGGATCTTAAGTCCCAGGTCACCTGGGTAGGCCGTGTGGGGGGAAGCAGCCAGATTGGTGAGAATAGGTGGGAAACACACAAGATTACTGCAAGACAAGCTTGTTAGCCAATTATTTAATTTGCACATGAAAACTACATGCTGTAAGTGCAAACAATGGAAGCAGAGACTCTCTCAAGGCCCCATGGGCAAGCTATCTCATAGAACAGCCTAGGTTGGAGATCATTTAAGTACACACACACCTTCCCCCCATGAGCAGGAAGACCAAAACCCCATCCACCATGGCCTTTCACACTTCTATGACAGAGGCCTCTACAATTTGTCCTGGCAATTTGTTCCAGTGTTTCATCATCCTCACAGTGAGGAATTTCTTCCTAAAATCTATCTAAATTTACTCTCTCTCAGCTTGAAACCATTCCCCCTCATCTTAGCACTAGAGTTCCTCATAAAATATCCCTCTTCAGCTTTCCCTCTGGTCTCTTCAGGTACTGCAAGGCTGCTGTAATGTGCCGCTGGAGTCTGCTCTTCTCCAGGCTGAACTGTGCAAACTCCCTAAGCCCATCTACATAGGAGAAGTGTTCCAGCCCTTTGATCATCCCTGTTGCCTCCTCTGGACTTGCCTCAACAGTTCCATGTCCTTCTTGTGGTGGGGACTTCAGAGTACAGAACATGGACTCCAGACGAGGCCTCACAAGAGCAGTGTGAAGGGAGAGAATCATCTCCCTCGACTTGCTGGTGGTTTTATGAGGCAGTCCAGGATATAGCTTGCCTTCCACTCACACATTAGCACATATTGACTCTTTCTTGATTTGCTCTTGTTGGGAAAACTGAGGACAATTAAGCTCAACATGAGCCAGCAGTGTGCACTTGAGGCCCAGAAGGCAAACTGGATCCTGGGCTGCATCAGAAGTGTGGCCAGCAGGTCGAGGGAGGTGATTCTCTCTCTATACTCCACTCTGGTGAGACCCCACCTGGAGTACTGCATCCA
>VZRI01005348.1:311106-364612 GCA_013397515.1 Upupa epops
AAGTTGGAAGATATGAGGTTCCATAAAATTATCAGAAGAAACTTCTTCCCAGTGAGGTTAACGGAGCCTTGGAACAGGCTGCATGGGGGGCATTGTGAATTCTCCTTTTCTGGAGATGTTCAAGACCTGCTGGATGTGTTCCTGTGTGACTTGGTCTAGGTGATCCTGCTGCAGCAGGGGGATTGGACTAGATGATCTTTCAAGGTCCCTTCTGATCCCGAATGATTCTATGAGGTGATGTCAGGTCATAGGCTATGCTTGGTGGTGAGGATTTTTTTCAGTCTTAATAATTCTGTGATTCTGTCAATCAAGTATTCTTGATCGGCCATTACAGTACCTTACCTTGTGCTGCTATTTAGCCTTTAGTAGTTGCTTCACCTTTATGACCTAATAAATGTTACCTGAAACAAGATCAAAATGCTTCATTATTAATGACAGCATGCAGCCTTCAAGACAATTTGAGGAACACTTACAACATGCTTTCTGTCTCAATGCAAGAAGTGACCCACAGAATTCAACATCCAAATATTTCCTGCTGCTTTTTCATTTCTGATTTCTTATAGCTGGCTAAGGTTTCTATAACTTATAATATTAACTTTCCAATTTGTCCCTCATGTCTGCCCATATAGGTTTGTTCAGCTTGCTTTTGGCGTTGTATAATTGGAGTTCCCTGAAACAAAAGCTCTGGGCACCCTTAATAACCTGGATGGGAGCCACCAGCTGAGACTTATATAATGCTCTGTAGGACCCAATGTCTATCCAATGTTCTCGACCAATATGTACCAGTATCACATTTAGAATTCTTAATACTGGTTTTCCACCAGAAAAAAATATGACCAATACCCTGAGATCATTTATACAGAAATGGCTATTACTAAATGCAAATATTTAATTTAATTTAATAGGAAAAGAAGCCTTATCTTCCAGGTGGTTTCCTTGTGGTCTTCAGGTTATCAGCCTCCTCAGGTCTGAAAGAAATTCCCAAGTACTGTTCACTTAAGAAAGATTCCATTTCAATATGTGGAATGTGGAGAATTCCTGAAAGGCAGAATAGTATTAGGCACAGATGTCCTTCCATTTGTTATCTTCAAGACAATGCATAAATTAGTCAGGTTAAAAATTTAATGCCAGCTGTTGATCTACAAGGGAAACGTGCAAATAATTTAGTGGGGACAGGCTATGGGACTGTCTGTGGACAATCTGTAACATAGGAACTTTTCCCTGAAGAATTGTTGATAGCACTTATACAAAGCTAAGAGTTCATTTACGCCTGCCTGTGCAAAATGTCATGATGGACTAAGAAAAAAGATCTTTTCTCCTTATCACAGTTACACCTAGGATGTATCTGCCCCAGAATACAATTCACAGAGTCACTGAATGGCAGACAGAATCAGGGACCAATTTCTACTAGCTGAGATAGTTTACCAGGGACACTAAAGAAGGCTAGGGTCTGTAAAAACCCATGAAACATCAGCCCCTGTATCAAGAATGCTATCACCAATGTCTTACCACGGAGTGAGAGAGTTTGGGGTCTTAGGACACTTGCTGGAGTGCAAGCAGGTGACACTCAGTAAGGATGCCCAGAGAATGGAGTGATCTCATCCCTCCCAAAATTCTTTAAGTGTAGTCATCTTAATTAGGACTCCTCTTATTCAACAACTTAAGATGGATTGCTGAAGGAAGGAAGAATGTTTAGGCCCACCTATGTGCTTAATGATTAACCCCTGAAACTTGTCTGAGGACTGGTTGCTGTGAAATACACACATTTTTTGGGATAATGAGATGAGAACCCAAGACATCTCACACATTGGAATTCTGGCTCTATAGGCTATAGTCACCCATCTTGTCTGGGCCACTGAATTCAGAATCATATTATATTTTTCTCAGAGACAAATTGAACTGAAACAAAGCAAGAAAACCTGTAGCATGAGATCTAGGATGTTTTTCAGAGATTGGATATTCTGACCTTGGATTCCCTTCAATATAGGAAGAAGCAAAGGCATCTTCTCCCTTGGTGAATAATATGACTAGGATGCTATTATGGAAATGAAGGCCTTTATCTCTTCCTCCTTCTATGTTTTAAAAGGCAGTGGCAGCTGCCACTTGATTTTATAAGGAACATAATCCTTTCAGTATGTATCAGGCATTTTCTAAGAATGTCTACACCTGGGTAAATCCAGCAGTGGGAGCTTTTTATTGTTTAGCTTGGGAGGGTCGTTTGTGGGAATTATCATCTGTAGTAGTAGCTACCACTACTGGTAGCAAAACCCACCTGTGCTATTCACACTTGATCTCTTTGGTCTGGCTTGCACAGCGCTACATTCTGGGGACATGGATAGTAGAAGACCAGGTGTTCCCGAGGACGTAAGGGGAAAAGACATTTGAAGATCCTGATGTGCGTCATGCTACCAACTAGCTTCCTCAGCCCTATGAAGATTACTGTGATATGTTCACAGGTACAACCCTAGGCACCTGGAGAGCTCAATACCAAGCCAGAAAGCTTCTGAGAGAGGTCAGATATCTCCAGAGTCTAGTAGCAGCTTAGCCAGTCATTTTAAGAGGCTTTTTGAATGGAGTTTGCTAAAGAGTTTAATGGCCTTTGCCAGTGCACTGTTTGCAGCAGCAGACAGCTCTCTTTTGTAGATTATTATTTAAATTTTAAAAATGGAAAATATGTCATGCCAGTTTTCTCAGAAGTTCTTTCCAAGTTCCTGAAGCACACAGCAGTTGGCACCCCCACGAGCATTACCACCTGTAACTTCTTTCTCATTTTGCCAACAGTGGGAATGAAAAACGAGACTACAGGTCAAAGCCCCTCAAATCAAAGGACCTCATCCATCAGCTTGGATCAGTAGTCATCTTTCGTAGATTAGCCACAAGAGGAGCTGCATAACATGCTTTAGCAGTATGTCTGCAGACTGCTCACAACACAGCAGCATGGAAACTGAGCAGCCCAACTGGCAGTGGCAATAGCTATGACTGTACTCAGAGAGGATAGTCCTGGGCTGTGCTTACGCAGGAAAGTCTTACAATCACAACATGCTTGTGCCAGCCCAAATGCTTTGCCATCATTCTTAAGGTGTGAGAGGCCAGTTCTGTGTCACACTCCTTCAGAGTCTGTCACATCTGGTTTTGGTTTTATCAAATCCATGATGCCTTGTTGCCACTACTCTAGTCATACAGGGATGGCTATCAAGGCACCAGTGCATGGCTGTAACAAGGAATTCTGTATCTAAGGAGATAGATCTGATACTCATTCCTAGGCATCTGATGCTGCTAGATTATGTAATGAATTAAAATCTGGCAAGAATGACCAATAATTCTATAACAAAGTAGACCGCTGTTTCACATCTTAGATCAAAACAGGCATGAATGATGGAAAAGAACTCTTTCTAAACTGAACTTCACACATTCCAGTTGTGAAGCTTGGCAGACTGTCAAGAGACTGAGCGGAGACTCTGGTCTGGGAAAAGGGGAGTACCCTGTTACAGCAAACTCCTCAGCATCACAGCTAGTAGCCAATGGCACAGACCCCTAATTGAAATAACTCTTTCAGTCATACTTCAAAAATGACAGTTTCTGAGACGGTGGATTCCAAATGTCAGCAGGAACCTGATGGCTTCTTTCACTTGTCTAAGCTCATACTGACTCTTCATCAACAGCAGAAGACTTTTGGGACGAGTAGTTAAACAATCAACAAAAGCTGATATGCTGTGATTTATGAACTATTTATTCCTCAACACAGAGTCCAAGCATGCAAGAGTGGACAAGGATTATAGTTGTTCCTGAGGCAGGGAAACCAGGGACAATGAGGAGAAGCTTCTGACCTGCTTCTTGGCTGTGCACTGCCTTGTATCTTTGTGGGGAAGGTATTTCTTTGGTGAAACAAAGCTCTGTGCCACTCCAGAGGGTTTGAGTAAAGATTAGAAGATTAAATCCTCGGCACGGAAACAGGTAGTTTGGGCTGATCTTACCTCCATCAGTTTAGGGTGCCACATAGTGTAACTGACTGCAGTCTACTTACTTTCCATCAGCTTCTCCTAGAATCTTCATGCTGCAAACTGAGTAAGATACATTACACAGAGGCTTCCTACACATTTTACCTCCACTCCTAACTTTTGGATATCTATACATGTATGTATTTACCTCTATATCTGTCGCACAACCTTAAATTTGATGTGCGCTGCACGTACGTTAATGTCATGCACTGATAATTTTGGAATGAATATTTGTGCCACCAGAAGGCATCTAAAATTAAGAGATATACTTGACCATTTCTTTCCATCAGAGAGGAGTCATCTTTAGTAAGACCCAAACAGTCTTTGATATTGGTGTCATTGCAAGCACCAGATTTTTCTAAGTTATCCCATATCTGGGAATAGCACTGAATTTTAAATCACCGGTGGATGTTGTCTAGAGAAACAAAAAAATGTCTTTTGCCTCTACCTTGAAGTCTTTGGAATTTTTGGACTAATTTGGGTGCTGGTACACAAATACAGGCTCTTCTTGTTGATAATTCTCTTACCCCCCTTGTCACAGAATAGGAGCAAAGAGCAGCTAAAACCGAGAGTCAGTGTAAAGCTCAAGAGTACTTGAGCAGACTACTGTTGAATCCACTGGATATAGATTCTTGATACTGCATAAATTGGGCACTCAGATTACTGAACTACAGGATTTTTCTTTTTAGTGTGTAGGCTTTTAGTTTACATAAAATACTAACCTGCAGAAGTAATGCCAATGCTTTCTTAAGTACTTACATAGACCCACAAAAATGGGATGTCAAAGCTAGCATATAGCTTCAAGGTTAGTCTGGATGAAGTTCTGAGTGGCATGATCTAGATGTTAGATGTTAGGGTTACTTGGTTTAGTTGAATTTAGGTTGGACTGGATGATCTTTAAGGTCTTTTCCAGCCTCATCATTACTGTGATACTGTGACTTGTGTAGTATTTATCATTTTGTTGTAGTGTTCTTACCAGCACCTGCATGAAACAATGTGATCTGCATATGATAAGAGAGGAGGTGAAAAAGTGTGGGGTCAAACAGCAGATCTGCTTTTTCCATCCATTTAATCCATTTCTGTTTTCTCCATCTAAAGAACTCCAGCATCTTAGCATCATTTGGGAGGACGACTTGTAGACTACAGGATAACAGTGCTGCTGGCTTCTTACTCTGCTCTGTTAGCCAAAAAAAAAAAGAAAAAAAAATCTTGGCAAAATAAATACAGTGGTGAGAAAGAGATTCCAAATACTGAGGAGCTTGTTGCTGTAGCTGCCCCCTTGCCTATTGAAAGGTAAAGCCCAGCAGAGTAGTAAGTGTAATCTGACTCTGCGTTGTTTTAACCATGAACTATTTCTTTCTGAGGAGCTGTGCAACAGACTGGAACTCAGGCAGTAAAAAAATGCCTGTGTTGCCACCCACCAGATATCTAGAAGGTGGTCTGCTCTGTTCACAGCCACTGAATCAGTAAGTCATCTATACTTAAAAACTCAGATTATGATGTCCAACTTCTGCATGTAAGCAACCAACACTGCAGTGCAGCTTACTCTTATTGAGTCCCAATTCAAAATCAGTCCTAATTACTCTCCAAAAACTTGTATTGAATCAAGTGCAAATCACAATACTCAACAGGCAGGAAATTTGTATGCAAAAACGAAGGAGTAATCAGTGCTGCAAACAGACACACAATGCGGCAGCATTTCAGAGACTAAAATGCCGCTCTTATTTAAAACTCAAAAGACCAACTGTGTGCTATCTCCTCCATTTGTAGTAGATGAGATGAAAACCAGATTCAATTTTCATCTGTTTCATACGGAACAACTCTTCCTTTATATTTAGCGTCATGTCCACTTGCATTTCTCACATAATGGTAAAAGTAAAGCTAAGCTATTCAGTAACTGAATGTCACTTCTGGAGCCTGAACCTTTAGCTTCATCTCAGTTTATGTCCCATTATGACTAAGATAATCAAGAATCTGAGAAGTGATGGATCAATCCTTTTACTGTTCAAATAAAAATTACATCTTTTCCTATTTTACTTGCAAAAAAAAGTCTCAAAACAGATTTTGCACCATTTAGAAGTTGCCAAATTATTTTTTTTCTAAACTTAATTAAATAATGATTTGCATCTTATTGGAGTATTTGTTTTGGGACACCCACTGGGAATAAAGTTTTGTGTCCAGCATGTAAATCTCTAGAAATATAGGTTCATAATGGAAGGATTGATACCTCTTTAATGATGACAGTGCCAAGGTAGTAAAAATTTAACGCCGCAATATTACCACTTTATACCCAAAATATATAGAGATAAACAAATAGAACACGTTGAGAAATTATACAGAAACTCTGTTAAAAATTTTAAAGGGCAATAAAAGTACCTTTGACCCATTAAACATCCTCTACTGACTACCTGAACAAGTGCCAAAAATACTATCGAAGCTTTTAAAAACAAAAAGAAATAAAAGAAAAATATGCAAGAACTTGGTAGTGTATGGCCTCACCAAGAAATTAAATGACTGTGCTGGGCATAATCCAGGAAAACGCATAGGGGCTGTTTCATCTTACAGAAACCCATGTGTGCACGTACATACAGGTATAGCTCAGGTATATGTGTTTCTACCAACACGCTTGACATGGGAGCTAGAAATCCTGTGGTAATTTGGCAGGGACAAAAACTCAATTAGCATTTTGCCTGTGTCTACTTAATAATGTAATTCTGCCAATTTTCTCTAAAATTTAAATCTTTGAATTATATTCTAATCTTACTTTAAGAAACCTAAATCACCTATAAAAATATAAATTACTTTCCTTTCTTCTATTATTTTTGCCTCTAGCGCTTCAGCAACTTTAAGTCCAGATACAGATGGCAAAGACCCACAGTCCCCAAACCATTTTTTAAAATGCACTAAAACTCCTGGGACATGGATTTCCCCCCCACCCCAGTTCTACTAGTGACAGAGATAAAACTTGGAAACAAGTATTTGTTATTGTATCTCAAAACTGATCTATAGAGAAAATAAAGTTACATGTATTACTCTACCATTGTTAGCAGTTATTTGTCCATCCCTTTTCCAGTGAATTTGTAAGGCAAAATCCTAATCTCAAAAGCAGCATTTAAAATAACACTTACTGCAAATTGTTTCTCAACAGTAACTTTATATTGAGCGTTACCATTAATTCCAAGTGCTCTTCTGTATCCAAACCTAAGTTCTACCTCTTTGTAAAAGACAACACTTCCATTATTAATACTAGACATCAGTCTAGATGCAGTAAGAGATACTTCAGACTTTCTGAATGTATTGGTCTGCTATCAATCTGTGTGGCTAGAGGAGACGGGACAGGCCCTGAATGCTTAATTACAAGAAAACAATAATAATACAAGTTTTTCTTTCCTTCAAGACTCCAAACTCATCTTCTCTGCTTCACATCTTCCTACACACTCTACTAAATGCCAGAACCAGCCCACAAGATGCCAGCCTCTCTGCCACACTTGCATTGCAGTCTGCTAGTTTTAGTCTCTTGGAGGATAACAGTGGGCTCTTCCAACATGTTAATTCTCAGTCAGTTGGGTCATTAAGGACCCAAAAGACACAGAATCTCCTGGAGCCTCTCATACTTTGCCAGAGTTTAGTATCACTAGTATAAAATAAATCAGCATTGTGATACAATAGGAGTCAGGTAGATCTGTGCAGGTGAAGGAGAAATTGTTTGTGTGCTTGGGAAAATCCAAAACAAACAGATGAATATTTTGACTTTGCTGTGTGAAACAACCACAAAAGGTTGGGAAGTCAATAGACTGGAATTACTGCAGCAACCGTATACACTCCTTTCTTTGTACAAGACCAGTAATTTAATATATTTACAGTGACTTCTACTGTGACCTTTGGAAGGCGCCACAATAAACTCAGAATGGATCTATGAAAAACATGTTTGTAAAATTCATAGTTAACCACATGACAAAAAGTTTGGCTTCCTGTTTGAAACAGATGGAAGAGATTTCACGTAAAGCCCATGTAGTTTAATCTCTTGTGTTCAAACCCAAACCAGCTGAAGTCTAAGTAACTGAAGCACTAAACAGTTGGATGATTTTTTTTCCCTCTACCCAATTTCGTTTTCCTTTTGCTGTTGGACTTACTCATCTTTCAGCTGCAAAGCTGAATTGTAGCATGCTCACCTTGTGGAGTTTTCAATGAACATTATTTTGTAGGCCTACAGTCAGCCTGTTGCAGGCACACGTGAAGGCAACAATATAGCACTTCTTCCCTATATTTATTTTCCCATTTTTGATGAATTGAAATAATCTTTTACAGAAGAGTTTCAAATATTATGACTGGTGCAAGAATAGGATTTCAGATTCAGATTCTTGCACATCTACTGTTCTTCAGATAGGGTATTGGAAATCTGATAATAACAACACTGAAGAATTGACAGGGGAAAAGAATCTTATAATAAGGATTAGCTGCACAGATACTGTCTTATGAGCCAAACCAAGAATAAATAAAGACACAAGTAAAAATTCCATAGAGAGCATTTGGCGGCTGGAGTAAATCATCAGTGGAATGAATGAGGTGATCCAGATCAGCTCTTGGGTTTTAGCAATAACTACAGAACCCATAAGGCTGATCCTGCACAAAGCATTATCAACTCTACACACAGCTCAGCCCACTAAGCTACTATAGTTCACACTGTACTGCTACTTAATTGCCAAGCTGCTCAATCATTAACTGCTCTTGTGTTTCATCATTTGTTTAACTCCCACGCATTATAATATTTTCATTAACACATAGAAGGCTATTAATTAAATGGAAGGTGGTTTGATATGATATTAGCAGTAATGTTTCCTGGAAAGTGTGAAATCATATTTGAATGCAGTGAAGTCCTTGTTTTTCATCAAGAAAATGCACAAAATTTTCCTAGAAGTGTAAAATAAACATCATCCTTTGCTGTCTGCTTGATAGAATCACAAGACAATTCTGTCTAGGAGGGATGTGGGAAGGTATTCCAGCCCAATCTCCTGCTCCAAGCAGGGCCACACCAAGCTGCTCAGGGTTTTGTTGAGTCCCAAAAACTTTCCCATATAGAGACTACATCCACAGGCTCTCTGAGCAACCAAATATCCCATTAAGATAGAAAGTCTTTAAATACAATACAGTAAATCTTGTGGGGAAACCCACAAGTTGTACTTTTTTAAAAAGATGCATGTCCTCTCACTACATTTCCTCCAATCCCACTGAATTAAAGAGACCTGAAAAACATTCCCAATCTCAGGTCCTTGACTTCCATTTTCACCCACTTAGTTTTTTATTAATTAAACCCTATACAAACTATTAACATGAAACTTTCTTCTTTATGATCCAAAACACACATGTTTGAAAAGGACTAGGATTTTTAAAAATCCAAGATTATTCCCTCATCTGTTGAATGTGAATTTTCCTGAACCCCCTGGGACTGCACTCACTGGCTCCAGATGTACCACCTCTGTGTGTCCAGTGTGTGCAAGAGCAGTAATAAGAGCAGCTTGGTGTCTGCACTGAGATTGTGAATCATAGAATCATCAGAGATCAGAAGGGACCTCGAAAGATCATCTAGTCCAATCCCCCTGCCACCGCAGGACACCCCAACCAGGTCCAGGTGGGTTTAAAATGTCTCCAGAAAAGGAGACTCCACAAACCCCCCAGATGAACACTCAGATGAAGTTTCCAGTATTCTTGCAAGCAAAGATCAGCTAGATCATGATTGTTGTGATGTTACCCAAAAGATCAACACACTAACTTATTCTGCTGTGGGAGGCTTAGCTGTGTAGAGCAGTTTTATACATCACTGCTATTTTTTCACTTTCTCCCCAACTACAGTGGAAAAGGACCAGGTTAGGGCCATGAAACTTCTGCTGGAAGCTTGTTGGAAAGGTCCTGTGAGTTGGCTATTTTTATTTTCTGGCATCACTGGATGTCTGGAAAAATGCCCTGAAAAATTGAGTCCAGGCACATTGACTTCAGAAATTGCTATATATTAACCAGAAATTTCCTCTTTCCCCACCTACTTTTAAAATTTTTAACAGCGGAATATATTGAAACATGTAGAGAACTGTAAAACAGCCAAACAGGAGTGCATAAAACTCATTGAAATGATCCGCTTCTGCAGGGGAATAAATCAGAGGAAATATCGGCTAGGAAGGGGGATATCTGAAGCAAATGATCGCAAACTGTTAGCTAAAATTGAAGTATGACATTCCTGTCAATTCCCATTTCTCCATTCTTGAATACCCAGTGACATTTTCTAAATAAAGAAGTTTTTCTCTGTTCATTAGTTTGCTTTCAGAAAAATTTCCATTAAATCCTTTTCTCTTTTTTTGATAACCTACAGGGAAAACAAAAGTTAAAAAATCATCCTTTCCCTTGAGCTGGGATGGGGTGTTTGAAGGGCACGCTTGCTCTTTGGTACTGTGTGCAAATGACATCACTTCGTGTTGGCTAACAAGCATCTCCTGGGAGATGTGACAAATGTTAGAACACATATGACAGACGTATTTCTCTTCCAGATCACTGATCCCTGCATTTATCACCCTACATCTGTTGTCTGAGTGCTTCAAAGATGAAGGTAAGGTTGGAAACTGCCCTGACGACACCTCACCTAGAGTACTGCATCCAGTTCTGGAGCACCCAACACAAGAAGGTTGAGGACTTGTTGGAGGGTGTCCAGAGGAGGCCACAAAAATGATCAGAGGGCTGGAGTACCTCTCTTATGATAACTGGATAAGGGAGTTGGAGTTGTTCACTGAAGAGGACAAGGCTCCAGGGTGTCTTATAGCTATCTTCCAATACCTGAGGCGGCTTGTTGTAAGGCTGGGGAAGAACTATTCAATAAGGATCAATAGGATGAGGGGTAATGGTTTTAAGATGGAAAAGGGTTCATTTAGGTTAGACATCAGAAAAAATTTCCTTGATCTGAGAGTGGTGAATCCCTGGAACAGGTTTCCTAGAGAGATGGTTGAGGCCCCATTCCTGGAGCCATTCAAGGTCAGACTGGATTAGACTCCGGGCAATAAGGTCTAGCGAGTGATGTCCCTGGTTTGTTGCAAGGGGGTTGGACTGGATGATCTTTGGAGGTTCCTTCCAACCCTATGATTCTATGAAAAGGGTCTGAAAGTGCAGGCATCTGTTACAAGCACAGGGCATAAAAATGGTATTTCTGAGAACTCCCGTTACTCTCCACATAGTCGCTGTCATGAACAAGGACTGCAGGCTGTAAGCAACAGACAAGCTGACCTTCCTCCCTTTGGGGACTCTTTTCTGTGTCACAGAGCTGCAGGCAGGGACAGCTGCCCTGGTACAAGGTGGACTGCTGGAGCCTGCCCTACCTTGGTCACCCTAAGATACTACCAGGAGAACAGGACCAAAATGTTCATCAGTGAAGTGGCCCATAACTGGGTTTCTCCCATCTGCCTTGCTTCCATAGCTCATAACATTCAGTGGGGCTGGGAGAAGACCAGCAATGCAACACATGAGGTTTCACAGTATCACAGTAATGATGAGGCTGGAAAAGACCTTCAAGATCACCCAGTCCAACCTAAAACCAACCAAGTAACCTAACATGTGACATCTAGATCATGCCACTCAGCACTTCATCCAGACTAACTTTGGACCCCTCCAGAGACAGTGACTCGACCACCTCTGTAGGCTGCCTGTTCCAAAATCTGATCACTTTCAGTGAAAAACCTTTTCCTAACCTTCCCCAATGGAGCTTAAGACTGTGACCCCTTGTCCTGTCTCCAGTGTCCAGGGAGAAAAGACCGATCCCCGCCTGACCATAACCACCTTTTAGGTAGTTATAGACAGCAATAAGGTCTCCCCTGAGCCTCCTCCCCTCCAGGCTAAACAGACCCAGCTCATCAGCCTCTCCTCATAGGGCTTACCTTCCAGCCCCTTTACCATTCTAGTTACAGTATCACAGTAATGATAGTTGTACTTCTCTGGACTCGTTCCAGCACCTTGACATCCTTCCTAAACTGAGGGGCCCAGAGCTGAACACAGTACTCCAGGTGCAGTGTAACCAGTGCCGAATACAGGGGGAGGAGAACCTCCCTCTCTCTGCTGGCCACATCATTCCTGATACAGACCAGGATGCCATTAGCCCTCTTGGCCACCTGGGCATATTGCTGATTCATGCTAAGTTTACTGTCCACCAATACCCCCTAAGTCTCTTTCTACCTGAGTACTCTCTAAGAACTCCATTCCCAGTCTACAGTTCTGCCTGGGGTTGTTATAACCAAAATGCAGAACCCAACACTTAGACTTGTTCGAACTCATCCTATTAGAGTCTGCCCATCTCTCCAGTCTGTCCAAGTCCCTCTGCAGGGCCCTCCTACCCTCCAACAGATCGACATGGGCTCCAAGCTTGGTGTCATCCACAGATTTGCTCATGATGGATTCCAAGCCATCATCAATATCACCAATGAAGATGTTAAACAGGACTGGACCTAACACCGAGCCTTGGGGGACACCACTAGTAACCGGTTGCCAACTAGATGCGACACCATTAACCACCACTCTCTGGGCTTGCCTGTCCAACCAGTTCCTGACCCAGCATAGAATATTTCTGTCAAAGCCCCTTGCTGCCACCCTAGCCAGGAGTATATATCATGTAGACCATGTCAAATGCTTTACTGAAATCCAGGTACACTACATCCACAGCCTTCTCTCATCATCAAGTCAAGCAGACTGCGCCGTGCAGGCAGGCTGTGGTAAGGAGTAGATGGGCTCCCTTTTGGCTCCTTTTCTGCCAAGAACAGGCAGACAGGATGCCCCAGGAGCTGCCACATGCATCCCATCTCTTGTTCCAGCCTCTCAAAAAGATAAAGCTTTTCATAAGGAAAACCAAAGTCAAATTGCTCCTGTACCTTCAGACAGTCACAGCACCCAGCAAGGAAGCAGTGCAGCTACCCTTTTAACCGCTTTCCATGAGCTTGACTCTCAGAGCTTTTGACTTCACTGGCATTTGACTAATCATATCAAAGTCCCCACCAATGCATTCATTCCTGGTTTTATTTCCTGGTGTAATATTGGCTTCAGGTTTCACTGTTGTGTTTACTTTTTAATTAGACTTTGACATTTTTAAGCCATCTTCTATTTCCCATCCTGGCAATATTCAAAGAAGTACTACACAGATGGGCAAATAATCACATTGGGATCTGAGGTAACACTTCCCTTCATCTCAGTCCACTTGGGTAAACTCACACCACATGGCAGCAAGAACTATTCTTGTAACAAGGGCTGTAAATCTCTGCTGAAATGTATTTAGGAAGGGTAATTTTGGGTACGCATACGTGCTATACATTAAAAATGTTACAGGTGAAGTCTGCAGGGAAGGGCTCTGACATTTACAAGTTTAGGCAGACAATGTATATAAGCAGAGGCTCCAAATTCTGAGCAAATATAGTCAAATATAACTTGAAATAGCAGTTTTACCTGCAGCCTCTTCAAAAAGAGAATCACCAAACTCCTTTCAGTTTGTGATTTTTTAATAAAGTCTCCAGCCTCTACAGTGAAAAAATTTCATTTCAGTTTTTCCTAGGTATTTCCCATGCAAATGCACTGTACTGCTATCTCGTTTCTGAAGAGGACTTCGGAAGGCTTGGACAGCACCAGATGATGAAAATGTTTACCGTCTCTTCCCCCTTTGACAGGCTGCTTTGTTCAACTCCAGAGAAGGGGAAAACCCTGGAGCCCTGTGAGACAGCTAAGGCAGCCTGAACCACCCATGAAATGCAACCATGTGCTCAACAGGACAGGGCTGCTCCTGCTTTGAGTGGACGTGAATCAGAACCCCCTGCTGCAGACCCTAGTTTCTTTGCAGAGAACCATGTTTTCACTTCTTTGCAATAAGACAAAGTCGGCAAGCTGTCCTAACATGCTCGGGGATATATCTGTTTTATTAAAGCTATTTGCCACCAAATTAAATCCCTTTTATTTCTTATTGTGTTCCTGTGTACTGGGATAACCTGAGACTCCCCTGTAAAACTAGAGGCTATGCATTTCTTACACACAGTGTAATTTACAAGGAGTTTTAAAAGTTAAAAACACAAAGGCAGTACATCAGTTTTAATTCCTGACTGTTTGGCACTGTTCTGCACACAACCTGTTCTGATGTTTTGCTGGACTTGTTTCTACAGCATTTGGGGCTCCTCCGGGCTATTGCAGAAGGGAAATTGCTCCTGCCACAAGCAGATGGATGAACAAAGCCACGGATGTGACGCATGAAAACTCTATCCAGCAAGAGAGGGATAACTCTGACAAAACACAAAGTGTTTTAAAATAACTCAAAGAAAAAAAGGCAGCTACTTTCTCATAACAAAGTGCAGTAGTTACCAGATGCAGCCATCTAGTCAAAGCCCCGTATGGAGGGCTGCAGAACTCCACACTACCAGATCTCTGTCATGCTCTCAGGAGTGCTATCTCCACCACACTCCAAACTGACCACTTCAGATGGGCTTTTTTCTCTTCACTGTATCTCTAAATACCTGTTTCCTACTCTAGCTCCAGCATAAGTCTTTTCCCTTAGCTTGTATCTGCCCAATTCTGGATCAATGGGACATTTTATTCTTGACATCCTAGACCTCCATGCAGCAAGAACTGAGAGGTCAATACCGTTGACTTGAGGATAGCTTTGTGGCACTACAGGGTGCATGTCATGCAAGTATGGACCTCGGAAGCAGCAGAATAGTACAATCACTATGTCTGCACCTATTTTTAGTTACACAAGCACATAACACGTTCAATACTAAATATATCTCCTTTTCAGTAAAACTGCCTCTATGGGCTCTTAGGGAGCCGTAACTTGCACGGGAACTAGACTCACATAAGTAATTGCACTGATTCAAGATCACTTAAACTTGTTACCTTCCACAAATGCAGTCATGTGGAGTAATAATAACATTGTGAATCACTTTGATAAAACCCACCCTCGACATACAGTGACAAATGTGAGGAGCTTAGAAAGCGAGCAGAGTCTGGATCTGCAGGGACAGATGTAGCCTGCGTAATTTCAAAAGAATAATAATTTTTTTAAATGCTAGGAACATAAACATTGATAAACTTGCCTTACAAATATTATTGTAAAGGTTTCTGCGACAGGCTACTTGAAGTCAAAGCCTAATAAAACAGTTATTTTCAAGGGGACTTCTTACACCTTTAAGAGGAAGCAATGCATCAGGCCTTCACTAGGTTACAGGCACTGAATAGTCTGTTTGCAATATGTACTGTGGTTCCTGCAGTCTCTGCCTGACTCCAGCAGCCATCTCCCTGGGTCTATACTGTGGCTATACAGTCTGCTGTAATGGAGCTCCTCAGTCTAGACTTAACTAGCAAAGACAGACAGGCTGCAGCCTGCAATTTATGTTCAATATCTTTATGAGCTTAAGTTTTTCTGTTCTTTGCATACCGAACATGCTTTGTGCATTAAAATGTGCTGTGAGTTCATACTGCGTGGTCTTTAGGCACCATCGCCACCTTGCCTTGTGAGAGACAACTAGGGCTGAACAGGATGCAGGAGAAAGATATCTGGGTACGAAGGGAAAAGCAGAAGCTCCTGGATGTTTTCTCCATCTGTGGTGCAGGACACCAGCCTGGCCAAGGCAGGGGATGCCAAGACTGCAAGAGACGAAGTGTTTCACTCCTCCAGCATTCCCATAAACCAGCCCCCAAGTCAGTCAAATCACACCTGGTGCTTGGCAGCCCGCAGCCATGTCAAACAGCACTTGGGGCAAGTGACCAGCGCATGCCACCTCCCAGCAGATGGACTGCAGTTGTTCTGGCTCACTGATCCCTGTCCACCTAGCTACAAAAAGCTGCTGGAGCAGATGGGAGGGACGAGGAGCTCTTTCATGGAGCCATAGAATCATTAGGGAGTGGAAGAGACCTCGAAAGATCATCTAGTCCAATCCCCCTGCCACAGCAGGATCATCTAGACCTGGTTGCACAGGAACACATCCAGGCAGGGCTTGAACATCTCCAGAGAAGGAGACTCCACAACACCCCTGGGAAGCCTGTTCCAACCCTCACTGCGAAGAAGTTCTTTCTGATATTTATATGAAACCTCCTCTGTTCCAGCTTGCACCCATTGCCCCTTGTCCTACCACCAGATGACCTTGAGAAGAGCCTGGCTCCATCCTCCTGTTCAGATGGACAGGAGCTTCAAACCACACACACTAACAAAAATGCAAAAGCAGAGCATCAGGCAGCAGATTAGCTCCAGGGTTGTGCCCTCCAGCTGATGTGCAGTAGGATATGAAATCTGAGCACCACAGTAGTGCTGGACAGGGTACACAAATCCAGAGGGCAGAGGGAGGAATGGATCTGTTTAACTGTGAGTGACAGCAAAGAGCTTCCAGAAATTAGTTGGCTCTAAGCAGCTGGATGTCCCTCACACTGGGACATGGGTTAGTTTGGATGCTTGGTGCTCTCTCATGCAGCGTTTTTAAAGAGTACCTAGGTAAAAAGCTTGATTTTAATAAGTAGATGAGACTTCCGAGTCCATTTCATCCTCTGTGTGTTATGATACTGCACAAGGATTGCAACAGTTTGCAGTGTATTTCCCACTCACAGACAAAATCTCCATATGGCCTTCAGCAGAGGTGGCCACGCCAGGAGCTGGAAGAAGTACAGAGAAGCAAATCCCTGGGGGAATTTAAGATAAAGCTACTAGCTAGAGACAGCATGGAACTGGACTATGTAATTTGAAGCAATAGGCGGCACTGGTAATGTTAAACACTTGCTTCAGCCTCTGGGTAACCAAAGATTAGCTGATGACAAAAAAGGATTTGTCTGTATTCCCAAGCACATTGTGAAGATGAAAAAGCTATTTAACCTCGAGCGAAAAAGCCAGCAGAAAAAACAAAATCACAATCACATCACAATTTGGTGATGAATATAAATGTAGAATAAAGAGGGGAGAAAGATCCCTTTTTGTGATGCTGCAAGGACTGCCTGTGCCTTAGGAGCATACTCAGCTCCTGCCTACTGTTTCACCTTGCACCCTCCCCATATTACCCCCCTTTTCCAGACCTGACTCTCATGACAAGAAACAACTGACAAAAGAGGGTGACTCTTACCATTCTTCTAAATGCCCCTCTGTTTCCTGCTGTCACCTCCTTTTTCCTCCAACCACTGTGCCTCATCACCTGGCCTTGACAGCAGCTCACTTTTTCCTTCTGTGTCTGTGGTGACAGAAAGGACAACTGAACACCGCTGCCCAGCAATTGCTGCCTTTCCTCCCTTCCCGGAGGCAGACTGGGGCCTCCACTGCGCCATGGGAAGACATGAAGGACAAAATAGAAACACTGTTACTGTAGAAGGAAAGTAATCAGGAGTCCCAGTTCCTATTGGATTATGCGGGAATCCAATAATTTCTGCCAGGAAGAAAGTAGAGTCTTCTCTCAACACAATCCCTTGAAAACCAAGTAACTACTTATGTTAATTCTTATGTTAACTCATATACATATTGATAGACTCACTCTTGCACTCATCAGCGATTAGCCCTGAACTTAAGCCTGCAGAGAGCTATTTCGCAGTTTCTGGGGATAGAAGAGCAAAGGTTCTCAGGGTTGCTGCTGGGCAGAAAGATGGGAGATTAACTGTCTTGGCTGGCTGCTTCTGCCAAGGCCTCTGCAGCAAGGAAGGGAGCTGAAGCCTGGATGCAGGTGGTAACCCACAGCTCCTGTACCACAGAATCTCTTTGGTTGGATTTTCATGTAACCATGCACACCCTATGTGTAACAGAGCTGTAGTACCACATTTATCCTGTTCTGTTCCAAATCACAAGGCTCATTTTTTTCTGGTAGTACCATAACATTACCCAACCAGTGACTCCATGCTCCCACAATACCCCACAATATGCCACCATCCTGGAATGCCCATTAGGCAGAAGATGACACAGTTTTCCTATTACAATCATGTAACTGCCTAAAGGATTAATATTGTCTCAGGAAACCTATGCCAACGCTCTAGAGACTTCGTAAAAGATAAACTTTAAGCAGAAAAATATGCTATTGCTGTTTTTTGGAGGGGAGCATCCTCAGAAAGAAAATTCCACCAAAACACTGCAGATATCTGCTTGGAATAAATGCAAAAGGGAAGCATAAAAGCCCAATATCTATCCTAATTTTGCAGAGGGAGCCTCTAGCCAACTATGGGATGTGCTCTATCAAAAGTGGGGGGAAATCCCACTTGATTAGACACGCTGGAAAAAAATATATAAATAAATAGGGAAGACTATGCAAGATTTTAGAAAACATACAGCCTTACTGTAGTGTAATTTTCCTTACACACTGAATTCAGGCAAGGTTCAACCTATTTACTTCTCCAGATAGCACTGGTCAGAATTACCCAGTAATCCTCTAATGATTGTTAGTGGGTACTACACAGGGAAAAGTCATACAGCAGATTAACTCCACAGGGGTTGTTCAAAGCCAAGCATCAGTGCAAGATTGGACTCTAGGTGCCGTAAATGTTAAGCTGCTGCATTTTATATCCTGCCTGCCTCCAAGAGACACAGGCTGAGAGCATACAAAGAAAAGCAGGCTCTATATTAAAAATAAATAAATAAGATACTGCTCCATAAAGTAAAAGCTATAAGCCTTTTTTTTTATATAGGGTAAGCAATTATGCCTCATGATCAATACTTTCAATAAGGGAAGTGAATTTAAAAAATACACACTCCAATGATTTCTGAGATCTGAATCATTCTCAAGTCACTTTTAAAGGACTCTTTGAATGGTTGATGTAATTTGGAGAAATACTGCTAGGACTACATAAATGGGAGGAAAAGCCGAAGAACTCTGATGTGGGTAACACCTGCGGAGAGTACACTGACCCAGTGAAAATCCCAATAGCTCATCTCTTCGTGGAGGGTACTGATCCAAGCACAGCATGAGTACAGAAGTTTTATGTTTGATTTGAGTGGAAGGGAGTAAAATTAAATCTCTCAGAGCCAGCAGCAGGCTAGAATAGGCAGATTAATGCTAGGGAAACATTTTTACTTTCTTACCTAACCTGTTACGGTTCACCCAGAGACGCTGAACACCTAAGATATGAGAAACGAAACCCTGCAAGAAAGCAGTGTCATTTCTTGTACTCAACTGCCTTGTCATCTACCAAATGAGAGGATTCCTTCAAGTGGGTTTGTGACACCTAAAAGGAAATTCTGCTAAAGTCAAGGGTCCAGATCTTTAGCCTAATCCTGATCTCACCCATTGGGTAAATGTAAACAACTGATACCGGAGATATTTAATTTGGAGGGCACTAAGTTGAAATCAGTGAGTTTATATCTGATGAGGCTAGCAATACATTTGGCCCTACGCTTTTTTTGGCTTCACGTGTTTTGCTTTTGCTTGATGCATTTTAAGGAAAAGAGTTTACGTGGGATACAATGACCATTGTGGTCTAGTATCTTATTTTTCCAGCGGAAACGCCTGGGTGGGAACACTTGACAGTTCAGAAAGTGTGCCAAAATTGAATGCAAGTTTATGTTTACCAAAGGAACACTTGACATTTCACTGATGCATCACAAAGAAATAAGGGTCACACCTGGCAGGATTATCTTGTACCAAAACACTTTAAAACTAACAATGACACAACCCATCAGTAAGAAAAAGCAAAGTGAAGGCATAAGGAGTGACAGAGTGACTGTTCTGGGCACTGGTGAGGCCTTACTTCAAGTACTGTGTGCAGTTCTGGGTCCCTCAATTCAAGAAAGAGATGGAGGTGCTGGCACAGGTCCAGAGGACAGCAGTGAGGCTGGGGAAGGGACAGGAGGAAAAGTCTGATGAGGAGAGACTGAGGGCACTGTGATTGTTTAGCTTGGAAAAGAGGAGACTGAAGGTGTGCCTTATGACTCTTTGTAACTAGCTGAAGGGAAGGTGTAAGACAGGTGGGGGTTGGGCTCCTCTCCCAGGCAAGCAAGACTAGAAGGCAGAGCCTGAAGCTGCACCAGGAGAGGATTAGATTAGTTAGGAAGCCCTTCCTCACAGAAAGGGTGATCAGATACAGGAATGGACTGCCCAGGGAGGTGGTAGAGTCACCACCTCTGGAGGTGTTTAAGGACAGATTGGATGTGGCACCTAATGCCATGATCTAGGTGATTGTGGTGATGTCAGGTCACAGGCTGGACTTGATGATCTAAGGGGTCTTTTCCAGTCTCAGTAATTCTGTGGTCCTATGGAAAATGTGAATATTTCTCAGGGCACAATGACACAATCCTGAGTTTCACCATATAGGAGAAATCCTTTAAAACATAACCAAAACAACAGCTATTTTTTCAGAGTTCAATGTATTTCCAGTGCAAACACAAAGAGCTTAGTTACAGCTTGCACACGTTACCATCTTAGGTAGTTTTTAAAAAATCCTATGGAAAAGTATTTTCCAAATCAGCCACAAGTCAATTTCATCATGATGATCTGAAATCTGAGGCACTTAGCTTGCCCTTTCCCTTATTATAACCATGCCATGCTGACACAAGCAGAACTTTCACGAGACCCCTAACAACAGAGGGTGGTTTTCTATCCCCAAAATGAGCTTATCAGAAATATGAATGGCTTTGCTCTATTTTTCAATCTTCAACATAAATTTCCTACCATTACCCACCACAGCTTTCATAGCAAATGCTAATGAAAAGTACCTTCAGGCACAGCAATAAAGAGCAATATAAAAGTTCATTATAAGCCCAATTCATAACATGACAAGCTGTAGTATGCAGTACGCACAAGTAAAACCAAAACCCAAGTTCAGGCACACCAAATGAGATTATAAACTAACTGGTGTTTTTCTGTCTGGAAAAAGCAATTCTTTAACGAGCTTGGAAACACAGCTAAATATTTTCTTTCATAAATTAGAAAAAAAAAATAAAAACCATACTGCTTTTGACTCCTCTGCTGGGTAGCTTTTTCTTCTTTCTCTTTTCCTCTTGTAAATTTTAAATACTGCATAGGAACCATTTGCTCTGCAAGGTTCCCATAGTTAGGACCAAACCCTTCTCGGAGGAATTTTGGCACCTTATTAATTAGTTGGTTATGAGAAGGAGCTGCACTCTTTCAGTGACTCCTATTTTGCCATCAGTAAAGTGTGATCCTATAATAAATTTCCATCAAGCAAACTATTTCTGGTAATTCCTCCTAATTAACACCAGACTGCTAATAATAAATTAGGCTCTATGTGTTTCTGATATAACCAAGATCTTGTCTAAGCACAAGATATTAACCAACGTCCCGAGAAAGTACAACTCAAACCTAAATTAAGCCTTTGCGGGTAAAAGGATTTATATGCAATTTTGTGAGAAACCCTTTGAAGATCGCACACAGGGCATTTTGACCAGCAAACACTTTGAGTGACATTTTGTTCTGTGCTGAGGAGTGAAAGTGGATTTATTGTGAAAACACACTGTTGAGTTTTAAGCCTATAAATCTTACACTGGATTACAGTGTCTTAATGAATGAATGACAAATCTCTTTTTTGTCGGTGCATTTTAATGTTACCTGATGTTGTGATTGATAGAAACCAAACCTTTGCCATTAAAACGTCAAATGCAGACTTGATGCCTTTATAAGTTTGGCTTCTGGAGTTTAATACACTGTTTGCAAATAGACTTGTGTTTGGCTCATTCATAGTCAAAGCACTGAAGGGCTGGCAACTTTTCTGTGAAGTTGCTTCTAAATTTCATAGAGGTGTGTGCAGTGTTTTCCTTGGCTTGTGTAAATAAAGGTAGAAAGCATCAGTGCATTTGCCCAGTTAAGAGATACTGTTGTGGTTTGAATTTGAGCAGGTTCCTTGTCTGAGGCATTGGGAAGTCTCTTTGGCAACTTGTGAAAGTTTTTTGACTCTGCAAACTGGTACAACTGGTTTAGAGCTCCCTCTTTCTGGTTTACAGCTTCTTCACTTTTTCTTGTCATTGTACAGAGAGACATATGGCACTGCAGCAGAGCAGTGTCCTGGGATTGTGGTGAATGGAGCAAACGAGCGAGCAAGAGGAACCCTCAGATCAATCAAGGAAAGATTTTGTTTGTAATTCACTGCTTCCAGAAATGGAGTGGAACTGGCATGCTGGAAACGGAGGACCTGCTTGGAAACACAAGGAACAAGACCTTAAAATGCCTGTTGGCACTGAGGAACATATACGTGGACCAAATGGACTCCCTGTTTCCACAAGGAGCAGGAACTGCTGAAAATCTCCCTTTGAGGAGCTGGAGATAGAAGCCTGACCCAGTTATGTAAGAACGTGATTAATTTATTTATATACCTATGCTGTGTGAATTAAATGTCTTGCTTTTCCCCAAATCAAATTAGTGTTTGGTTTTGCTTGCACTTGATAAGTGTTTTTCAAACCTGCCTTGTTTTGCTTTTGTTTTGATCCATTAACACATTAAATAAATTAATTGGTTAATTTCACTTCAGATCTGATCAACTGATCACAACTGATCAAGGCAGGAGTCAAGATAAAGCCTTGACAGATACTCAGCTAAGGAAAGCCTTACTGGGCTGCTATTATCATGAAGTAACTGGCCATCTTACAGTAGATGGTTAAGTATCCCTCAGTGAAAGTGGAGAACCACTGCATGCCAAGGCTAACAGCTATCAGATAACAGTAGACATAGTATGTAGCACCTCATTGAAGAAAAAGTATTAAATGCTTCTAAACAAGCATTGAGAAGTATTTCAGATGAACAACATAATGAAGCAAGGGTAGCTAATAAGTAGTAATTAGGCAATATTGAGTTTTTAGTAGTAGTAATTAGGCAATTTTGCATGTTTACATAGTCAACAGTGCTCAATATCACATTTCCAAATTTCATTTCATCTTTAGGAATAAATGGAGAATCAAAGACTCACTAAGGTTGGTGATGAGATGAATGACTCTTCATTAGTCCAAGGGCCACGTCCCATGGGTTTTGAGTATCAACAAGGATAGACTCTGCAATCTCTCTGGGTAACCTGTGCCAGTGTTTACTCTCCTCACAGCTGTCCACCATGTACCACTGAACCAGGTTATGGCTCGCTCCTTCTTCTTTACTCCCTGCTCCAGGTATTTGTACAAATGAAACAGATTGCCCCGAGTCCACTCTTCTCCAGTCTGAACAGTACCAGCTCTCTCATCTTCTCCTTGTATGACAAATGTTCCAAGCCCTTAATTATCTTCCCAGTTCTTCACTCCAGTGTGTTCACGTCTCTCTTATACTAGCAAGATCAGCATGGACCAAGCACTCCAGATATGTGTAGATAAAATATATCAAATTAAATATATATATATTTTTTAAAATATATCAAATTTTATGTATTCCTGTGTACAGGAATCTTGACTTTCTTTTACTGACTGTAATTCAAGAGAAAAAAAACATCCAGCAACCACAAAAAGCTGAGGACAGATAAAGAGTTTGGGGAGTTTTGTTGGGCTTGTTGTTTTTTAATGCTAATAAAATTTGCAAATGTGAACAGCCAAAATTTGATGCCAAAGCCTACTAGACACAAGCAGGGAAATCAGTGGGACATAACTGCTGGTTGTTTAGCTTAAAACAATGGAAAAAAAAACACCTCAAATGATTAATCTGTGAATAGATGTAGTACCCCTTCTTGTGTTTGCAAAGCCACTCATACAGCCAGATGATTCCATGAAGAAACAGGTACACAACTGAACAGACCAACACACACTGAACCACACCTCAGCTTTTGCTTTTAAGTTTATTGCATTGTTATATTAAGCATTTATATTTAAACATATTTCTGAATTATTTAGTTACAATATACTGAAACTGTCAACATGATTCAATCATTCACTTATAAAGACCTTCTACCTTCAAACCAAATTAAACCTGATTCTCTGGCAGGCACTTTTGGAAGAAAAGGAATTACTGACTGAAAATGCATGCAAAAAATATAGTAGTTAGGTGACTTCCATCTCTCTCTTGACTTTCTAACATTCCCTCAAAACATGATTGCTAACATGATTGTGTTGTATGAAAATGAGTTGGAGCAAAATCCTCAAGTGATGATGGAACGGTGCTGATTTTTGCTCCAAGTCTGCCAGTATATGTGTATGTGTATATATACACACATGCCTCTCAATGTACACACACGTTTGCATGTGCAGAGAAGGATATATAAACACATACACACACTCACACCAACAGATTCTAGAGATAAATATGCAGACAGACACATAAAACAAAATGCCAAGGTACTAGTATGGAATAGACCTAAACAAAATAAAGGTAATAAATATTCAGTGAGATATATGGCATTATTATAAAGTGCTCTACTAAAATCTCACTTGTAAAATAAAGATAAAAATTATGTTCCTTTTAGTTGATTTCTATAATTTGGTAGAGCCATTAAACAGTCATTATGTATCTTTGACTCTTATGCTTCCTTTTAAATTTTAAACAAATAGATAAAAGCAGAAATTAAAAGGCAAAGCAGCTAAATGAAGCAGTTCTACCGGAGCCTTTCAGGCTTTTGTCCTCAAATTCATTAATGACTGCAAAGTTTCAAACCCTAGAGTATACAGATTAAGAAATACAATTCCAATTAAAAGATGAACTACACAAAATTCAATTTGACTTCAAGAACAACAAACTGAAAACTTTCTATTCTACTTTAAAATAGCGAGGTTTGAATTGCAGAAACTACTGACTGCCTTATTCCACGGCATTGCCATCATCTTCCTCACACGTGTGCAATATAGCTCCACTGAAACCTAGTATCCAGGTCTCGTTTCTCCACATTCTACCTAATTTCAAAAGCAACCTGGCTTTTGTCCAGTCTACTTCTACCCTTCTGATTCTCAGCCAAACTCACAAAAGGGAACATCTGCAAGAGTGTAAACATTTGAAACAGCTTTATGCCATTTCTTCCATACGAGCACAAGTAAAAAAACGAGATGTGGTAGCACTGAAGAAAAATCCAAAACTTCAGTAAATAAACTGAAGCAGCCCCACAACATCAACATGTCCCACTGAATTAGTAAGAAAATCAACTATCCCTCCTATTTCAGTGTATTTCAGAATGCACTATTTCAGAAATTGTGGGTTTCTTTCCCCCTCTTTTATTGATGTTACTACTGCTTTACTCATGTGTAGTAATTTTCCATGATTTGCCCCTGCGGTTTTATGGATAAACCTGTCCTTTGCATCAATGAAACAATTCAAAAAACCCAACAACAAAAAAGCCCTTAAACCAAAACAAAAAGCCCATGTTAGAAGAAAAAAACCCCAGGATATGGTTACTTTTAATGTCTACTGGAAAAAAATCTGACAACTAACAAATTGTCTCTGACATCCCAGTTGAATTGAATTGCATGTAAATTCAGTTTTCTTCAGGAATCTGAGAGGGCCCCCTTCTCTGTTGTACAACTCTGCCAGAGCAAAATTCACCCCATGCAGAGGGTCACCACCTCTTCCCTATCTGCCTACAATTGCTCCACACCACTGAAGCCCTAATTTGAAGTTAAGTGGGACTTAGCTGGTGCACAAGTCTTGTGCTGATTGATTTTTTATATAGAAGCAAAATACGTATCAAGCCACAGAACTGGCTGTGTCTCCTGGCTCACAGCAAATGCATAATGACAGCATCGTCTCTCTGCTCCCTCGCAAGGACTGAAAGATACTGAGCTACCTAACTCAGTATGTATTATTCAACATTGTATTCCCTATATCTGAAAGAAAAGAGAGAAATAAACCCTAAACTAATAAAAAAAAATCATAACAGCTGAGCAAGAACGTAAGTTTTTGGTACACTATCTGGCACTCCACCAACAGCCATATTCAAAAGCTACATGGTAAAGAATGTACTGAGAGAAAAACAATGTCCTCAGTTGCACTTCAGCAGTTGCCTCATTCAACACTAGAGTCTCACATTTGGGATATAAAACACCGCTACCCACAGATTCAGTGCAATTTCCCCTTTCCAAGGCACTAAAAGCTATGTAAAACCTGAACTGTGAACATAAGAGAGTAACTCCCTCCTCCCTTGATTTTAAGGTCTGACATTTCCATCCTGTCAAATACACCTTACCTAGCAGGATTTTTGGCTAGTGCTCTGGTTATACATGAGTTAAGGAAGACTATTCCGTTCTCATGCTGAAACATTGCAGGTGGTAATAAGATCATTAGATCACTCCATACAGTTATGTGCCAGGTGTAGAGGTAAAGGTACTCCAATCATTTGGCTTGGGTGCAACTCCTGATTTTTTTTTTTAACAAGAAAAAGCCCTAACTGATAAATGCTCTAACATTCTAGAAAATCCTCTATAAATAATTTTAACCAATTATTGAACACGGACATTTTAACCTTTCTTCTGCTCAGTACATTTGTTACACGAGATGAGCTCTAAGCATCAGATGTTGATAGAGTGAGCATGTTTCTTGCACAGTGGTTTGTCCTTCTTGGAGAAGAAAGTCTGACCCTCCAAACTGTCACTACATACCTGAAATGGGATTAAAAGAAAAGAAAGATCATCCATTTCAGCTTGATCAATTACAACACACATTTCTCAGAAGAATGCCAAATCATGGCATTGTTCTATGCATAAATGTATTCAAGGAATAAGAATTAGATCCTTTTTCTTACTCTTTTGCCTGTAATACTAATGTACGGTGTAAACATAACTTCCCTCTCTTTAATTCAAGAAGATCTTAACTGGGAACACAGTTAGGCTCAGCATTAAAAAAAAAAATCCAGTCATTAGAATTGAGACATTTTCTTTGTCATACAGTATTAGCAGGTGATAATCTGGCTACAGTGTCTTCATGTCTAAACCACTCTGGCTGCTTTAGAAACTCAGTCCGTTGCTGTATGGCCTTCAGCACTTGCTCTGAGGAAGTACATGCCACGGGTTAAATGCTGGGACACATGGCTGCATTCCAGGCCAATGCTGTGGACTGGTTCCAGAGGCTCACAATAGCAACACACCTTCCAAATAAATGGGAAGTCCTTTTTGTTTTGGCTTAGAGGACTAAAAGAAGTGATAGCTGCTAACTCCCATAGTGACCAGGTCAGCACAAGCACTGCTTCTATGGGTTTACAATGTAGGCTGGCTTTACTTACTGAGCATACGAAGCAAGTGTCATGCCAAGTGTGGCCCAGGGCTTCAAGAAACCTGTCTCCAGCTTCAATGGGGAATTCACAGCCATGGCACATGGTACCGAAGAGAGCATAGTAATCTGCAAACAAATACACAAATATTGTAAAGATGAAGCACATGCAGAAAAGAAAGACTGGCCCTTTGAAATCTTTGTGTTTTACTTCCAATTGGCAATGGGTTTGTACTTGTTGAGTTTTAGAATACTAGATACACTGAATAGAGAGCTAAAAGTTCCCAGATTGTTAAGACCAGGATGCTCTCCTTTCCTCTCTAATTCAGTTGTCATTCCTTTCCTTATCCTTTCAAGGGAGCAATGCCACCATTTCCTGGTATTTCATTTCCTTGAGATCAATAGTGTACTCGAAAGGGAAAATGCACTCCTTGCAGAACACCCACACGAGCTCTGAGCACTCCTTACATCCTCTCCAGCTCTGCCTCAAGGAGTAACTCCTGTCTGTATTCTGGCAACATCTCTGTCCCAGGCTTCACCACTGAAAATCATCCAATCATTAGGCTTCTGTTCCAAGCAGTCTAGCAATCTGGGTCAAGTGAAACTAGTTATCTAGTCACTGGAGTACATTACATGGCTTTCAAAAACACCCTTCAAACAAACCAGCAAAAACCCCACAAAAAACCTAAACATATTTAGCAAATGTTTATCGCATGTAAATCAAAGTATTAAAGCATCAGTAGGCTGTCAGAGTGGTTACTGGTGACTGGAATCACTGAAGGGTATTCACACAATTTGTTTTTAAGCTCTGGAATGATTTGGTCCTTCCAAGGACTCCCCTGGAGTCAGCAAAGAACATCACCAGCAATTTTAGATCACAGGAACCTTAAGGAAGGGCACTGAACCAGTATCCAAACTGACCACAGAGCTTGAAAGTGAAAGGTCAGGACAGACTATCTGAACCTAATAAAGGTATAAGACACTGACACCCAACCCCTATCCCTACGATCTCAAGTATACAACACCTGCTTCTCTGAACACAGAGCCATCTCAGGAGCCAGGAGTTAGTAGAGCCCTTTGCTGCCTACCCATGCAGGCCTAAACCTCACCACAAGTTGACTGGTCTTTTCTGATATTTAAATCCTCACACAACCCATTCTAAGAGGGAAAAGGTGGGTTTTTTTCCTGTAGAAAAGACAACAGCATTAATGCTGGAACACTGGAGACCTTGGTATCCGCATGCTACTGTGGCAAGCACACAATGAGACACACTATTAGGTTTTCCTAAGATGAATTAGAGTGACAACCATAATGAAGCTTTGGACTCCATCTTTAATACTAACACTCTGCCTCTGACAGGGAAAATAGTTGCCAAGGGTTGTTTTCAAGGAGACTTAGAGGAGTGGCAAGGAGGGTGCACAAGGAAGGAGACAGTGTTTCTGTGTTACATTGTACGGATCTGCTGAAGCTCTGATGCTTACTGCAGCAATGCCAACAGAGGCTTGTTGTATGTCAATCCCAAGAGAAAAGAGTTCAGTTTAGTAAAACAGAGTTTTATAATGACCTCAAAAATCATCATCACAAGAGGCACCTCAGCAGGACAAGGAAAAGCAAAGTCTTTGACAGCTACCAGTGGCAAGAAACAACTTCACTGATCACCTTCATTAATCCATGATACCGGGAAGAGTTTGCAAGTGTTCAAGCAGAAGACAGACTACTGAAATGCCAAAGGGTAGAACACACCTCTGCAACACCCCTTAAGGACACAGTCTTACACAGTTTCAGCTCTTTGCACTCATGTTTATACAGAATCTTTTACTGTTATTTTCCTGGTGCCTGTTGTAAGCGGGCCCGTGGCTTGTGTTGATAAGTTTATTGGCTTTTCTTCTGAAGAAAGGGCAATAGATAAGGCAGAATGAAGGGCATGAACTCACTTCTGCTTTTGCGTGCTTGAGCTGGGATACTACAGAACCTTCCCAGGCAGACTGCTTGTACACTGACATATCAACACTTCCTGCATACAGCATATTCAAAACTAGATTACTAACTTTGCACTTAGAGAAAGTTCAGCGTTGTAGATATCTGCACTTTTAATTTCATTTTACCACCACCATCCAAAATTCAGAACATTCTGCAAATTAAAACCTCTTAAAACTAATAGCTGATGCTGTTACAATTTCAAATATAGATTTAAAATTAGAACCCTCCTTTGCACCAGGAAGGAGGAAACTTGGCAATGACATTTACTCCTTATTTCTTTAAAATTAGTCATAGACTCTCAACTCCAGCTGGACTGAACGACTTTGAAGAATGAATGTATCTCAAATTAACATTAGATAGAAAGCCAGAGCCATTACGACGTATATCACTGCCAATAACACCTCATAGAACATGTCTATATTAAACTGGGCTGGCAATTTTCTATCTCAGAAATGAACTTTGCGAGGTGCAGTATTCTTGACATTTTATCCCAGTGTTTCCTGCTCACAGTTTAGAAAATGGTGCATTTGTGCACAGGAGTCGTAACAGTAGCACAAATCGATGCCCCACACAACATATGGGGCCATTTGGTGGCAGGAACAAGAACTCAATATTTAGCAGAACAAGTCCAGTCACGAGTTTTCCACCCAAAGGGGAGTTATTGATTCCTCCAGTACTATTTTTGAATCATCAAACGGTTCCAAGATTAGGGGCTTCAGATTGCTTCAGGATGAAATTTCACCATGCTGTCACAGTCAAGGATACTGCTCGTGTATCCATTTCCTCTGATGCTCCACAAATTCAATAGGAACACCACATCACCCCACTTGTGTCACTGCCTTAGTGATAACCCGCCACATCCTTTTCTGACTCACAATGTTCCGGGAAAGCTGCTCCAACTCAGAAATCTGGGATAAATTTTGCCTGTTTTCCTAACCTTTTAGGGAGCTAGCACTCTCCATGGCACTCACTGTGAACAACTGTGGGACCAGCCCAGAAGGTAATCTTAGCTCCAAACAGGTCTCTAGGATGTAATGCTAAATCTCTTCCTAGTCAGTCCACATCCACCTCTAAACTACAATACTCCTTACAGTAGAATGAAACACACAGGAAAGGTCTGACTGATGGTTATACCATCATGCAAACAGCCTGCAGTGTGAACTGTTTCTGTTTCTAGGGCCATCCGCAAGAATTGTCTTATAAATACCACCCATTTATTTTCTACCCCAGAAGTTTTAAGCAAATTAGGAGACCAACATCAATAAATTTTTCATATTAATAAAACAGACACAATTAGCTAGAAGTGCTAAAAACCAAACCAGCATCACTCTGAACTTCTAGGCCACTCCTCACATTACACTGCTCATCAGGCTTTCCATGGCTGTGGTTGTATCACCCTGACAGCCTGTTTTTTTTCCAAAGCTTATGTTCAACAGATGTTATCCCTTATTCTGTAAAAAACTTAACTGGGCAAACTGCTTACTTCTGGATGTCCCTCACAGCTAAGAATAAGGATATTGAGAGTGAAACATACTAATTCACTGCCATTTGCTTGTTTAGTAAATAAGCAGATTTACATAAACTCCAGATTATTTTAAAGCCAACCAGAAAGTCACCCAAAAATTATTAACACTATCACAGTTGAGGGCTTAACAGGACCAACAAGTAAAACCTGTGACAAGAAACCTGCTCCTCCTGAAGTCAACAAAAAAATTCTCAACAGCTTCTCCTGCTGCAAACTCAAAAGCCTTGCACCACTTAAAATCATAGAACCAACAAGGCTGGAAAAGACCTTCAGGGCCATCAAGTCCAACCATCCACTCTACAACTCTGAACCACTAAACAGTTTCCCAAAACACCATGTCTACCTGTTTTGTTAACCCCCCTAGGAATGGTGCCCCCACACTCTCCCTGGGCAGTCTGTTCCAAGGCCTCCCCACTCTTTCTCAGAAAGTTTTTCCTAATATCCATCTGAACCTCCCCTGGCACAGCTTGACCCCATTTCCTCTTGTCCTGCTTTGAACTGATGCAAAGATACTTGAATTTTCTGGGACACTTTTAAAGTGAAGCTTGAGAAAAAGGAATTACTGGGTTTTTCCAAGCTTGTTAAGCTTCCCCACTCAGCCACAGCAAACATTGGTTGTGATGCTCCTTACCAGTCTCACAGTAGGGATCGCCATCCTCTAAGTGGAAGACGTTGTTGCGGATGGGGTTATGACAGGCCACACACACAAAGCAGGACACGTGCCAAGTCTGTTTCAAAGCATTTATTACTTCCTGCGGAGATGGGAAAGTGTTATTAACACATTGTTTTGATGCGATGACTAGATTGTGGAGACCATCCCTCCACACTGCATGCATTTCAAGACGACTTTGTTTCTTACTGCTACTTAGAAAGTACCTTGTGCACACAACTTCTGCTGCTGTTAAATTTAATGGGGTGCTTCGTGTGCAGTGCATCTCCTTGTCTGTCAACCAGCAATATTTCTTTTTTTGAGGACTCACTACTGAGATGGACAAATCTGACAACTTTTTGTTCACCTTTTCCACTTTATATGGTCTTCTAAAATAAGAATAGAAGCATCTCCGATGTCTCCTTGAATCTGTGGCTAGTTAATCAGGAGACATTGCACAGAAAATTATGACTACTCTGTTGTTTTGGGAGACACTATAGTGCCAAATGTGACTTGGGAATTGCACTGCCAGAGCCCTGTGTGACCCCAGTTACACAAAAGTCCAGACACGTTGCTGTCTGCATTAAAGCTGGCGGGCTCAGATTAGCAGTATTAGTGCCAAGTAGGATAACGTGTCTTTCTATCTGCATTACTGCTGGGAATATTTCAATACTTCACATCTAGCCAACCGGCATGCTCCCCAGTGCTCAGCTAAGGGGGATTCCCACACTCCCCACAATTGTAATCATGGTTGCTATAAAAGAGCTTCATGAAACGATTCAGAAAAGCCAAGGAGACTGCAGCAACTTTCCTCAAAAAGATTGAAGTGGCTCAACATGAGAAGAGACAAAACCATATTCACTGGGATCTGAAAAGGTATGTCACGCTATGGACAGAATTTTGGAAGAATGCAAACTGGGCCAGAAGAAAGGGCACTTCATTACAGAGAAGCACTGACACACTGGTTATTGTTCACACTGAAAGAACAGGCCATGTGCTTGTCACTTACCCCAAGGATCTTCCTCTGGCACTTTGAACACTCAGGAGCAAAGAACTTCTCATAGCAGACCTCACAATACAGCGCCCCTTTCTCTTCCACAAATCCAATGTAAGCCATGGAGGCTTTGCAATGAGCACAGTTAAACTCCTCTGGATGCCATGACTTCCCCAAAGCCACCAAGAAGGGTCCTCTGATTAGAAAGATGAGATTTGGTCAGCAAATGCCCCTGGCTTGGCTCCCGCAAAAGATGTTTAAATAGTCTTCCTCTACAATACTTGTGCCTTTCCTACACCATTCGCAAACACATACCGCTCTTTCTTCCTACAGACTGTGAGGAAGCTTCACGTGCTGATTGTATCTAGTCTCACTGACCCACCTCAAAGAAACACTTCCCCACAATAAATCTTAATTCTCTTTACTTCAACCCACTTCAGAAATCTTAGAGTTACATTGAACACAGCGCTGAAGTGCCTGCTAGGGATGAGAAGAAAAGTAAGAGGGATGTTTCCTGTGTTCCAAATTACTTCAATCTACTGCAAAGAGCTCTGTGACTCAGTGATGCGACCAGCTCTCTTTCGGTGTGTATTTGTATAGAGACCACAAACACACAGACTCAGCTCCAGGAAAAGCCTGTAACAGCAGTTTCTTGCGAGACAAAAATTCAACCACTGTACTCACCCATCACGTTCGTTAAGAGCATAACCCAGCTGTTGGAGGATTTCTCTGGCGGAGGTGTGTGTGTGTGTGTGTTTTCGGGGAATGGAAATGGGGATGAGACACTGGTTTTATTTTCCCTCTTTTCTAACCAAAAGCTGGTTAGAAAAGGACATCTTTTCCAAATAAAAAGCCTCGTCTATTACTTGCAAACACAAAATAATTATGTTTGTAATAGCATTAGGTTAATACAACAATTTTAAAACACCAGATCAGCCTGTCCATTTGTCAGTAACTCACAAACCCTGAGCATGTACCATTTGTATTAACTTGAAACTATACTCAGCACACTAGTGTCTTTAATCAACATATTTGCCTCAATGAAGTGCCTCCAAAGTCTCACCAACACTCATCCCTCCAGAACTTAGGTTTCAGGTGAACTTAGTGGTTCAAGTTCATCTGCTCTACCAGATTTCCTGTTTTTTGCAAGACTGTTAAAGATTCCATTCTTTCCGAAGTGCTTCAGTAATGCATCACTTCTTTTCTGACCCAATATTTCACTACCAGAAGTTCTAGGCACTCAAGTCATCAGCCTGCTGGTAAAATTTTTTTTTTAATTGAATAACCTGCAAGAACAGTGTTGTGTAAGATTTCCACATGAATAAAGCAACAGCAAGAGAGAAGAAAAACAACCGTGATCTTTGCTTCTAGGTTTATACAGACTCTAGGATGGGAATATAAGGTGCAGAGAGAAGACATCACTGAGAATAAGGCTAATTATTTTAATTTATCTTCTACATTTGCTCTGGAGATGCTGATGTATTTTCAACAGGGTAAGAAGTCAAAGATAAAGGATTCAAACAGATTAAGGGCAACATACACACCTTCTGGGACTGATGTATTTAATCTGAAAGTTTCTTCAATTCAGATTATGGGCAATAAAGCAGTGAAAATTGGCTCCTAGAAAGCAGCACCTAGCCCTTAAAGGAGGGAGCTGGGGTTGAGTGCAGCTTTCTGGCCCCAGCAACCAGCAGATGCCTAAGCAGTGCAAACACTAACTTAACCCAATACCCTTCCACCACTCTACAAGCACCTTTTTACATCAATGCCCTTGCAGTTATGTACTGATCAAACAATACAAGCCCTTACACACAACAAAGGGCTCTCAGTGCACCGTGTCAGCACAGGCTAATTTAACAGATTCATTAACACAGGACTGACACCAAAGAGGCTCTCTCGCCTCTAGGTAGGATTGAGTTTCTGGCCATCTGCACCAAAGTGATGGGCTGGGTTCACTCCGCAGTGGAAAGTGAGTATGCTAGTGACAGGAGAGGGAGGAATTTTTACAACATCTGCTGCATTTAGCTCTCCAGAGTTTACAGCTCTGACACGTTGAGGTTAGCCATTGAGGACAGTGCACAGGAACCCTTTCGGATGGGGAACAGCTTGAGAGTGTATCTATGGAGTTTCTTTCCCAAAGTCCCTGTACAGCTGTGGCCATGCCCTGCACAATGTCTCCGAGGTGTTCCATTAGCAGTCTGGCTCCCTACACACACGTGCCCAGAAATACACTTTCTAAATACAATTTTACTTTTAATCAGGCTGTAGTTTAAACATGTCAAGCTGACACTGCAGCTTAATGATACCAATGACTTAAAAGCTGCCCCAAAGCACATGGAAGGGAAAAAAACCCCCACACCTGCCATGTAAAATACACTAAAACCTGATATTCAGCATTTGGAAGTGTTCCTGGTCTTTGCAATAAAGATGATAGCATCCAGTGATGAAAGGTATTTACTTGCTGTGTTCATTTGGAGTTTAAAGCCCCAATTTGAACGGGGAGGTCACATGCCCACACACACACACAACCTGATGGAATAGTTAATGCATGAAGTGTTAGCAAGATGACTACATGGAGCATCATCTATCCTTTCCCATTTAAAACCAAAATTCAATTAACAATACCTCTGCCAGCTAGATCATATTTTTAAAGATGGTGCTAAAAATAAAAGAAAAAAAGCAAAACCATTCCATCTAAAGGCAATAGGATGATCCAACTGGCAACTGTTGGCCATGAATTTACCTCCATCCCAGTCTTTGTTGACATGCTAAGCTTTTCTGAACAAACTTACAGCATTGCCATCTTCACCATGCAAACTGAACTCATGGGTGGAAGCACAGTAATTGTTTAAATTTTGTAAAGAGATTATAATGTATTTATAGCATCTTGTCCCCAAAGGTGAATGTGGTAGCTGACTATAATACCTAGGTCCTTCACATAGCAATGATAGAGGGGCAAACTGGAAGGAGGAGTAAGTGACAAATAGGGAGTATCATCATGATTTCCCTATTTTTACACTTATAACTAAGTAACCTCGTCAGGATGGTCACGATGTGTCAGCACGCTCATAGCAATCCAGATCTGAAATTTGGTGATGGAGAGATGTAAAAGACTACATCTGCTATGTAGACCAATCACTTTACAGTTAACCATACAGCAGTCTATACTCTGAGAACCTGCTTCTCCTCCTCACTTGAAAATGTCATAATGTATTGTGTCTGTAGAAGAGATGCTATAGGGAAGCACCATTTGTACTTTTTACTTTCGCCTTTCAAAACCAGTTAAGCCGAATGAAAAGGCTTAACTCACTAGCAGACACACCAAAGAGTACATTTGCAATGAAGATTCAGAAAATGCACATTTGGATTTCAAAGCAAGTGCCAGCTCTGTTCTACAGACTGCCTGTGTACTAGAGGTCTTCATCTGGAAATGCCAGGTGTTTGTCAGACCATCACAGTAATGAGAAAAACAGTTTGCCTCCAGCTTTGATTCTTTTTGATATGGAAAGAAAAACTTACTTAATGAAGCTTTAGAAAAAAAACCCAATCTTCAGACAATCAGTGTGAATAATTAAAGATATATTAAAAAGTGATAACTCGACGAAATGTTTTTGGCACAACCAGCCATGGTCATTCTATGCCCGAGTGTAAAGTAACCAGCTTCAGCACGCATTTTGGCTTCAGAACAGATGTACAATGTAATGTCACTTGATCTTCCTCCTACCTTTTCATAGGTAATGCTACCACTAAGGGTATGAACTGTAATTATGCTAAAACTTGAATTCCAAATGCCATTACAGTATTTCAGATCCATTGTAGGTTGTGAACACGAGGCATATTTGGCATTGATTAATGCACATCAGCTCATCCTCAAATGAAACAATGCTTGCTTTTAATAATTAAGGTGGCATTTACCGTAAGTAGAAATATTAGCATTTAAACACCACCAGCAAATTACAAAGAAGTTAGACCTGGGTATCGGTTACTATTCACAAAGAGGTGTTGCTTACAATAGATGACAAGGGCTTAGCTATCATCAAGTAGGGTTCTGCAGTTTCGCCTCATGCATCCAGAAAGGAGTAATTTGCTCCAGCACACTCTCCCACTCTCAGGGTGGAAGCTCATGTCCTTTGTCAGTGGTCAAAGCAGGCAAGTGGAGAGCAGCAGCGAC
Source organism: Upupa epops (assembly GCA_013397515.1). Taxonomy (NCBI): domain Eukaryota; kingdom Metazoa; phylum Chordata; class Aves; order Bucerotiformes; family Upupidae; genus Upupa; species Upupa epops. The sequence goes on from VZRI01005348.1 coordinate 347,490, forward strand.
TCAAGGGCTGAGATGAGAGCTTGGCTGCTCAGAAGTGCTCTATGGACTGTGCAGACCCCACTGCCCAGATCATTCATGAACCCAGGTGCTGCAAAAGGCACTGAAGTTTCTCACAAGAAAGAAGCAGCACATAGTGGGTTTTTTAATTTTAATTTAATTTTAATTTTAAACTGAGATGATAGTAACAGAAAAGGAAAGTCTCTGGTTGCCTGCATATTATGTACTAGACAAATCCAAAGACCAGGGAACAAATAAGTCAAAACATGAAAGAGAATGGTTATACAGTCCAAACCATTCAGAGAATCAGATGACTCTCATTCCTAAAGTGTGCAGCCCTCTTTGATATTGATCCTCAATTTTGTGGTGAATCAAAAAGTCTGGATTAGAAAAGATGTGACCTTATGTTCAGAATTTGCATAAGGTTTTTTTTCCTGTTTCTATGAGGGGATTCAGATGGAATAATAGAAAGGTTACAGTTAGAATGGACCTTAAAGATCATCAAGTTCCAACCCTCCTACCATGGGCAAGTTCACCTCTCACTAGATCAGGTTATCCAAAGCTCCACCCAACCTGGCCTACAATTTTTCTTAGTAATTTGTTACAGTGCTTTGGCACCCTCAGAGTAAGGAAATTATTCCTAAAATATAATCTAAATCTACTCTCTTTCAGTTTGAAATCATTCCCCCTTGTCCTATCACTAGAATCCCTTGTAAAACGTACCTCTCCAGCTTTCCTGTAAGTCCCCTTCAGGTACTGGAAGGCTGCTGTAAAGTTTTGCCACAGCCTTCTCTTCTCCAGGGTGAACAGCCACAAATCCCTCAGTCTGTCTTCACATGAGAGGTGCTCTAGTCCTCTGATCATCCCTGTGGCCCCCTCTGGACTTGCTCCAACAGTTCCACATCCATTTTGTATTACTGGACACAGTACTCCAGGTGAGGTCTCCAAAGAGCAGAGTAGGGGGGAGAATCACTAGCCTTGACCTGCTTGTGATGCTTCTTTTGATCCAGTCCGGGATACAGCTGGCCTTCTGGGCTGCACTTGTGCATGCCTGGCTCATGTTTTGCTTCTCATCTACTAACACTCCCAAATCTTTCTCCTCAGCACTGTTCTCTATCTGTTTACCACCCAACAAGCATCCTACAACCCACATGTAGGACTTGTACCTGGACTTGTTGAATCTCATGGAGTTTGCATACGCCCAGTTCTTAAGCCTGTCAATGTCCTTCTGGAAGACCTCCCTTCCCTCCAGCTTGTTGACTGCACCACACTGCCTGGTGTCATATACAACTAAGTGTGAAAGTTTGCAGAGTTGTCTAAAATTAATTTGATGGTAACTGTACTGGCAATGAATGACCAGAACAGAAACCTAATGGAAGTAAACAAGCCGAGCTGAATCAGCCCCTAGAGATAAGTGATTTGAGGTAGCTGCACCCTCTGATGCAGACCCCAAGCTCGAGAGGTCACAAAAACCTACAATGGGAACAGGGATTCTCAATTGTACTGAATAAAATGTACATAACAAATAGAGCTCTGCACTTTTCAGAACTCGTATTTTCCAATTAAGCAAGCCTCTTTCTTTAACCTAGGTGAAACATTGTACAGGCTCTCCTAACTTGTTCACTGAAAACACAGGACATAGATGAATAAAAAAGAACTATTATAGTGCTTCACTTTCCCCACACAGCTCAACAACATAGAAGACTGAAGTTAGAACACCGCATTCTAAAGAATACATATCTTCCACTAATCCCAGAAATCTCTACTGTAGAGAAGAAGTAAAATGCAAGGTAGATGAAGATCAGGGTGAATTTCAAATTGACACAAAAAGTGATCAAAGTTCCCTGTTTTCTTTGGTTTTACTTCTCCTCTACTCCACCCAGCTTTCTGGTCTCTGCAAAACATGTTGTAAGGTTGTGACAGCAGTTCACAATGTTTTTCCTCCATCAGTACTCTTATTCTCAGTTTTGTTAGATAGGCCATGCATGAAAACAGTGTTCTGCATTACTGAAACAAAGCCTTAAAACACGTGTGACTATGAAATCAAAACCCATGAAAGCAAAACAAAGCCTTGCTGTCAGAAAGCCTGCAGGATGAACTGAATCATAGAATGGTTCAGCTTGGAAAAGACTTTTAAAATCATTGAGCCCAACCATTAACCCTGCACTGCAAATTCCACCACCACTAAACTATGTCCCTAGGCATCTACTTCCAGGGATGGTGACTCAGCCACTTCTCTCCACAGCTGATTGCAACACTTGATAACGCTTCCAGTGAAGATTTTTTTCCTAATATCCAAGCTAAACCTCCCCTGGTACAACCTGAGGTCATTTCCTCTCCTCCTATTGCTTGCGACTTGGGAGAAGAGACCAACCCCCACCTCCCTACAACCTCCTTGTTGAACCTCATACAGTTGACCTTGGCCCATTGATCCAGCATGTACAAGTCCTTCTACAGTCTTCCTTCTCTGAAGCAGTTCAAGACTCTCACCCAGCATGGTGTAATCTGCAAACTTACTGAGGGCGTACTTGAACCAGATCACTGAGTAGGATATTAAAGAGAACAAGTGCCAGTACTGAGCCATAGAGGACATCACTTGTGACTGTCCACCAACTGTATTTCGGGCTATTCAACATGCTCTTTGAGCTCCACCAGCCAGCCAGTTTATTTTAGCAAGTATATACACAGTAAGTAGGTACAAACCTGATGACTTGATTACAGTGTGCACACATGGGAGTACGCCTTCCCGCTGGAATGTGCTCTGCTCTCTGAACCAATGTGTCTTGCTCGTTTAGTTGAGGTGCTGCCACTGATTTTTCACTTGGGGCAGTTGTTCCAGTTGGTTTAACACTGTTCGATGTCCATCCACTGGCCAGAGCTGAGGAAACAGTGCAAAAAGCATTTAGAAGACTATCTTTCAGTGCTAAGTAAGTTATCTTGAAACAGAAGCAACCAGCAACATTTGCCTGATATTCTAGTCCTGTGTACAAGTACTCACCTAAGGCAACAAGCTTGAAAGCCCTTATTTCCCCCTCCTTCTCCACCAAGTACATCCCGGCTACTTTATGAAAAGCCCACAAAACAACACAGCACAGTTTTGGTTAACTAGTATAAGTGGTGGACAAATTTCAGGGTACTAAAGAAGTTAGGAAAAAGAATATACACCCTGTGAAGCTATTAATTTGCTTTAGATACAAGCACTGAAGCCAAGAGTATCAGTATAAAGAGAGGCACGAGACGATGACATACCCACACTAAGTATTTTACTGTGAGCACAACAGACCACATGCCATTACTAACAGATTAAACAGGAGACACATTCAATACAGCATATACACGAACTTTAAATACAGGACTGTACAAGGAAAACACATCTTGAAATGAAATGTGAGCACTAATCTACATCACTAGAGAGTGCCAGTCTGTGACACTCCAAAGGCCACATTCACATCCTCTCTGTGAAAAGTTCTGACACAAACAAAAACTTGGTGTCTTCAGAAACACATATGTCAGCACTCTTCCGTTTGTGCACAGGTTTTGAGAGTCAGAACAGACACGAGTTTTATGGAGTAGGAAAAATACATTTACAAAAATGAAAGGCACAGATGATACCACTGCCAAGGGCCATGAAGAAACAAACACTGCTCTGTTTTTCTTTCTCTTCTACTGATAGATGTACCTTGGTAATGTTCAAGCTACAGCAACATGAGCTTATGAGAACAGTTATTCCTCAAGTGGAGACTTCTTTCTTTTTCAAGTATGCTCAAAAGAAACACATTTCCATAGCCTTTTGTTTGTAACCACTGGCAGAAAAACCGTGAGTGTTTATTCGATATCCTGTCTTTAGAGCAACCTTGTCATCTAAACCTTGTAAATCATAAAGTAAAATTAACATCAAAGTGACAACTCTGAGCAAAACAACCAAAGATATCAGACAGTGCGGGATGATGCTTCTGCCACCACTCCCCAGCCCAAGGTCAGGGTATCATTATGTAGTTTTGCCAAAAAACCTAGTTTGTGGAGCTGTTGATCTTGGGGCTAGTCTTCCTCTCTCATCTTTCGTATCATCTTCCAGGGGGAAAAAATGAGAACTTGCTTATCACTATCTCCCTTCATGTAGTGTTGATCAGCCTCCACCCTGCAGGAAAGTTGCAAATCCCTCTCAGTTAAAACACTGCATTCCCTTGGCATACTAATTCACAGAGAGAACTTTAAGTGACATTGAACACACAAAAAACTCACCAGAAATGCCAACCCCTTGCTATTTACAGAAGATAGCCACATGCTCTACAATTTAATCAAAACAATACAGTGAACTTCAGCTAACAAACCCCTCTGTGTACTCATGAGCCTCATGAGCAGATTAAGGCAACACAGGTGGCAGATAAATCCTTTCTAACACCAATACTTTTGGACTGTAATTATACTTGGTATTAATCCATTAGTGTATACTCGATACCTGCTTTTGCTTACTCTTTCTTTTCATGAATATATATTAATATAATCCACACCTTTTTTTTGTCTAACTGGTGGGTTTACCAGATTTTCTCAAATCAGGTAATTTCAGAACTGGCAATGTTTTTCATCCTTTTCAGAACCTGAAGCAGCAAAAGTATCATCAAGGCTTTTAGTTTGGGTTTTGAGGGGTTTTAAAATATATGACTATTGATTAATATACAGTTCAATACTTTTCAATATATTGAAAAAGTAACATCTTGATTCTACAAGCATTCAGCATTCCCAAGTAGAATGTATTTAAGAATAGGAGCACTTTATCTTGAACAAGTCACTCTGCTACTGTAGTTCATTTCAGATTGTAAATGCCAGCTAAACCGAAAACATAGGAACAGATAAAAATGGAAAAGGTGACACAAAGGCTTTGAAGCCATGAACAAAAGTGGGTTTGATTAATAGCACTTACCTCTGTCATCACACACAGCTTTCTAATTTAAAGGTTCCATTTCACATGAAGACAAAAATACACACTAAAATCAAACCTGTTTGAAGACTGCTTTTGCCATAAATCAAACTGCAGCACAGCTTCTAGTAAATTGCTAATTTCTTTTTGACTTATCTGATTAATCCCAAAGCCCATTTGGACACACCAGCTCACTCTTATTTGTACTGCAGAGTTAAAAGAAGCCATGCTTATTTAAGGAGAAAAAAGAAAGGGACAAACATCACAGTTATTCCCTTTTATTTGGTCTCATTACAGCTTTTGTTAATTCTGTTTTTATGAATGATGCTTTTCTGAACACTACCCAACTTCAAAGTTATTACTGGCCAGCAGTAGAATTTGTCTACAAAAACGTTCTCTGCAGAGTCATTACACAGATCAGTCACTTCTGAGTTACTCAAAGCACTAAATCAGAAGGGAAGACAAGTCCATCAGATTGGGAAATAACTTGAACATATTAATGACTCTGTTATAACAAAAACCATCTTTTAAACAAACTATAATATGAACCACACAAGTTAGTACTGTGTTAAGCAAGATCTGTGGCCTGAACAAAAAACAAGCTCTGCATTTAGCCTTGAGAGCCTGCGAAGGCAAGAGGACTCACTCCACTTCCACTGAAATTGAGGAACTCAAGTTCAACACCCTGAGCAGGACTCCCATAGGATCATGGCCACTATGCAAACTGCAAATAAGCCCTAAACCTTCAGATACTTCTCTATTTGCCAGAATATTTTTGGATACTGGACAAAAGCTAGTTCTAAAAGGGTTTTCAACTGTCATTTGTAAATTTTCGTCACTCTTGGGTCTACTCTGTTGGAATGACTTGTAATTGATCACTGCACAAGCTATCAGCACCTAAGAACTAAGGCAGAAAAGACTACCTTCTACTCAAAAATCCCTGAAAATGAAGATGTTCAATCATTATTTATAACCACCTGGTTTCACTATTTCATCATATATATTACACTGGTTTCTTACACTCTTACACACTTGTTCTGATAGATCTATTTTTTTTGCTGTGGGTCACTCCTCCTTTCTCTTCCTTGATTTACCTCAGCCTTTTTCCTCATCCCCATCTGAACACCAGCTGGAGGATGGCTTTCATGACATGTCCGGGTCTTCTTTACCACAGGTTATGAACATGCCTTTAACACTCCAGTAATTTACCAAAGTTTCATTACTTCCACTGCAACCCATGAGGCATTTTTTTTGCTGATGGTGGCATGTTTTCCTTTGTTTAGTTAGTGGTTTTTATTTTTAAAAACCTACTCTAAGATTCCTAATTACAATCTGTAGGACTGTTCAGTAATTTTTTTCCCCAATGATATTCTACTTCTCACAGCTACAGAATTTCAACTATTCTTGTTTAGAGTTTATTGATGTCTCCAACTACCCGTTCTATTTAAACAGCAAATTCAACACTCCTGTTCTGGACAAGATGCTTTTTTCTGCCAGGAGAGAGGAAGGGGACACTTCCAGAATTCCCACGCTCTCCTCCTCTCCTGTCTCTTCCCTATTTCCTTGGAAACCTTTCAGATCAAAACACAACCACATGATTTAAAGAAAAAATAATAATAATAGGGCATGAAGAGCTTAAGCAGGTGGTTTTTTTCTTGCAGTGAGAAGCTTTTAGCAGGGCACACCAGTAATAACAAGGTAGGTACAAATTACTGTGCTCAATCTAAACAGACTTCTCGACTCTTGGCAATCAGTCTGCACCCTCCTGTGCTCTGTGCTTTACGCTTTGCCTTTTAACATATTGTATATATGATTCTGAATTCCATCAGCAGCTCTGTCCTCAAGGAGTGCTGTGGAGGTGCCATGGTACCCCCAAAAGCTGGGTAAATGATGACCATGTGGGGACACGAGAGGCAACCACTCCAGCTGCCTCACAGCACAATCTCACTCGGTATTTTCTGGGCACCATCTTTGTGGGTTGAAATGGGGCACAACCCAGCAGCTTTTGTGGATGCTCTGAAGAATCAGAAATTACAGCAGGTAAATACAATACAGAAATGACAAGTGCCAGACAGGTCTGAGTTCTGAAAAGATCCCGGCCACAAAACATGTTTGTGGGCAAACTGTTGAGCTTTGCAGGTTTCATTCCACCTGTACTCTCTTTAATTAAAAACTTTCTAAGGCACTGTTGATCTGTACTTGTGTATTGTCATAGCCGGCTTTTCTAAAAAACACCTTGTACCTGACTATTAACTTTCTACTTTATTAGGTTTAAGTTTAGCAGACCTTCAGTGTTTGCTTTAACTAAACTCCTTGGTATGGCTAGTTTAATCTTTAACAAAGTTTTATGCAAGGTAAAGAACTGCCTTTTTTTTTTCTTTTTCAGAAATCCCAGTGTGTCTTTGCCCTTTTTAGACTAACAATAGGCTGTTCCATCGCTGAGCACATGGATAACTGCAAACACTGGCGAAAGGTTTGGAAAACAAAGGGAGAAAGGCGGATATGCGGCAATGCCAAAGTCACTTTGACAGAGGTTCTCCGGTGCGTAGCAACAATACAACAGCCTGAACTGTTTAACGCTCACTTAAACATAACATCAGACTTCATGTAGTGTCTATAAATAACAAAGCTACTTGAACCGTTGGGAGTGCCAGAATTTCATTTTAAAGTGTTCTAACTCAGTGATTTATACACTGCTATCAAACTACCGTATTATAAATGGAAATTATAAAGCTCCATTCGTCCAGTGTTCTGACTTCTCTTAATGTAACTGTACAGTAAGAAGTCTTCCTGTTCCTTCCCTCCAAACCAAACAGATGGCCGGAAGAAGCAACATGTCTAAAAATCTCGGCTGTCAGCTCGTTACATCAGCCATATATAAAACCCTATAAAACTCTACCCACTCCAAGACCTGCGTGAAATCACACCAGTTCAATGAAGGAAGCTACAGAACGAGCAACAGAAGGGAAAATACATGAACACCCCATAAAAAAACCTACCCCAGACCCCTGTGTTCAGCAGTTGCCCTTTTGTTTCCTACAGAGCTTTGGGAGAAGTCAGAGCTAAACTCCGCTGCCAATTAAAGGCAGGACAGGAAGGATTAAACCATTATCATGTCTTTAAATGACACCAAAAGCTGGTATGTGCCCTGTGGAAAATCACAACAGGTGCCACCTTGGCCCAATTTCAACCACCCCTGCAACTGGAGCAAGGCTAGTTCCTGTGCTAGCAACCAGCCTTTCAACTGGAAATTAGCTGTAAAGCATCTTAATTAAAATGAGTATGGTGAGTTTGGCTTGCTGGCCTGTCTCCTTGTGATTTGTTATGTCACATACCGTCATAAATACGGCACAACTGGCATTGCTTTTACTGGAAATGTGTCTGGAGGAGAAAGATAAAATGAAGACTAGTAAGACAGTGTTGCCTTTCCAGAGCAACAAACCCATTCGGTAGCTTTCTGCAGGTAACAGTTTGCCTCCTTTGCTTTTAGCTCCTGTTCTGACCTTGACAGCTTGACTATGCCTGCGAGAAGCACGACCGTCCAGTCTTGCTCACATGCAGATCATCCGCTAGTTTCATGGAGCTGATGTTTAACAGTGGACAGTGATAATAACGCATTTACAATGGGAATACTGATCTCTCATTCATTTAAGAAATACACATGTAGGATGACCTAGACGTGTACATCCCAACAGGACACGCTGGTGCTAGCAAATGCTGAGCAACTAACCTGGCTCGTCAGTCCATGACAATGGCCAGTTACCTTCGAAGACACTAAAGACAGTCAGCACCTAATTCCCCCTCAGTGGGGGTGAAACAGAGACAAATAATCACCGCTGTTTGAACCACTAGAGAGAAACACACACTAACCTGATTTGCATACACAGTGTAAATGCACTGTCTAGAACAAAAGCACAGGAATTTAGCCATGTGAAATCACAGGAAAATTATCAAAGGTCATATTCATAACAGAAAGCCGAGTTTCTGTTCAGCAGGCCCTGCGGTGAGGCACACTGGAGTCATTCTGCCTCTGATGGGTGCTATGTTTCTGCATCATTACTGTCATCTGCACTGCCTTAAATACAAACGCCCAAGTTTTAGAAACCTACACATTTTTTCGCGGTCTTCAAGAGTTACATTTCCATACTACGATTGAATTAAGGTTGACATTTATAAATTACTCTAGTTTCACAATAGGTTTTGCTTGGCTAAGCTACTTCACATTACTTAACTTGTAGGAATAAATTCTTGTGGTTTTCTGTCACATGATGCTATAATCATTCAGATTAGATGAAAAATTAATAAGAATAACAGCTCAAACACCAGGATCAGGAAGTTTTTGTATTCCGGCCTATCAGTCACTCTGCTTCTATGGACAAGGCCTTCTGTTTTTTATGAATGACGACTGAATGATGGAGGAGCTTTAACTACCTGAGTGAAAAATCCTGGAAGTGTTTGTGTTTTAAGGCTGTTTCTAGCAGAGACCTTATCGACAAGACAAGGATTTGCCATAACTTGTAGTGTTACTCCAGATTCTTCCCCAACTTCAGACCTTGCTCCTCAAGAGGCACATAGGTCCTTGAACCCCTATTATAATTAGTCCTGCCTTTGATTTCCCCTCCTAGGAAGGAAGTAAATTGGGGTGAGGTGACCCTAAAAACAAAACCACAAAACTTTATGAACAAGGCAATGCTGACACAATAGTTCTCTCATCTCTTCCATGTAAAAGTATTCCCAAAGTCAATGTGCCATCAACTTAACTTACACGGTAAGTGGGGCCTGGAAGGCTAACAACACTGGGGTAGGGACCAGGCTAATTACAAATGGACACCAAGTGCTACAGTCCATCCTTTTATGGACCTTGAGCAGGAAACACAATAGCACAGTAAGTCTTGGTGCCTCACTCCCTCCCCAGCTTCATGCTGTTTGATTACATGGCCAAGCTCCCCACTCTTAACAGCCTGCCTTTCAATCCCACTCTCCTTAGCAAGGCTCTACAGAGTAATTCACTAAAGAGACAAAGGCCCACACTGTCAGCATATGCAGGACAGAGGATGTCAAATCACACCTACAAGAAAATACTGCCTGCTCCTATTTTTAAAGTTCTAATACTACCGAAGGAATAGGAGAGAAAAACCCAGCACAAGACACGATAAGGATAACTCCCAAGACGGTAAATGCAAAGTCTACCAAACACAGAAAAACAACTGCAAGGAAACAGCACCATTTTTCAAATAAAATTGCCTGGGGAGAAATTTTTCTATACTTATAGTTAGATTCCAAGTGTGTTCCTTCTGCTGAAGGGAGCATGTGCTTAACACATGTGCTTGGCTTGGGATTAGGCAACTGACAGTTGTATTGCTGACATTCCCAAGCAGCTCTACTGGAAGGGGATTATATATCCCAGTGGTATGACGCTGAGAAAGGCCCTGGGAATAGGGAAATTGGCACAGCGGGGAACTAAGTGGTCACTTAAAACTGGAAGCTTAGGCCACTTCTATTGCAAAGCTTCTCCATCCCATCCTCATACTAAGATGACAGTCCCAGGAAGAACAAATGTTATCAATTGCAATGAAATTCTCCTTTAAGCAGCAAAACAGCTTTTTTGGCTGCTAGCTGTACCAGCTCACCATGGGCCCCACCGTGACCCCACCAGACCCCTGTGAGTGGAACAGAATGCAGCCTGTCCAGTTCCTGCTTGGGAAGGCAGGACATGGCAACAGCAGTCAGTCTTTCTGGTTCCCACTGTGCCAGCAGCTCATGCTCCAACGACACATAGTGATGATGCTGGGAAAGCAGGAGCAATTTCATGTAAGAAATTCGATGCTGCAAGTCCTGACCACTTGTCCTGACCACTGCTGATCCTGCTGTGCTTTCTGCAGGAACAGCTCGTCTCCTGGCCAAACTCCAGTTTGTTATAACTACATTTACTGGGTAATTCAACTTTCTTAAATTGTCCCAGCAGTTTCAATTTGCTATGGTGGCATTCACTTCCTTTTGGGATGCCACAAAGTGTTACAGCATGCTGACGAGCAGCTGTTAGCTCTCACCCAAGAAGTGATTGTATGGCAGTTGTGAGTGACAGCCATTCCTGTGCCTGCATTGTGCACATGGTACCAACACTAGAAAATGCTTTGAGGTTCCCAGAGAGTGAGCAAATGTTACAGAAACATAGAGTAATAGACATCAAACAGTAGAATAACATATTGAGGTAGCAGGGATGATCAAGGTAATGATTTTTTTCTCTGGTGGGTGAAAAAATCTGTTTGACATCACAGCTTAACAAAAATGGACAGCTATTGCCTCTACTCTTAACACACAGTAACACTCCTCATTTGACTTATTCTAAAAGAGACTGGTAGCAAACACCTCAATTGGAACCACTGTTCAGGCAGATGCCACTGCTGCACCGCATGCATACCCTACCTGCTCCCCAGCTCCTCGGGTGCCCAATGTGCCAAAGATCAGACTCTGCTTGTTGAAGCAAGCCAGACTTTCATCCTGCTTATCCAACTTTTCCCCAATGCCTTAAAAAAAACATGAGGCAGCCACACCTCACTTCCTCTACCAAACCACTGAGGAATCTTGTAATTCCTGGGTTTTACCTCAAATGGGAACAAAATCTCTGGTAGCTTCCCAGTGGTTGACTAAACAGTAGCATTCATGGGTAACCCATGGGCGTCCAGCCGCTAACAACAGTTCAGTTCTAAGGGTTCTATCACTTTGAGATCACTTGAATCATGACTTCTGTAGGGAAAAAACCCTGTCCTTGAGGCATCTGCAGGCTTGTTATCTCCACCATTCATTTTAGATCCTCCTTTTCCTCAACATGTTTTCTTTTTACCAGGACATGAAATAGAGATAAGAGACACTCACACCTCAGTTTCATCAACAGCCCTGTGAAAATTTAAGGAATCTATGCACAATCCCAAAACAAAACTAAACAGAAAGGAAAAAACTACAAATTTAAAACCCTGAACCAAACAACCAAACTAAAAGAAGCTATGCTATGTTTAATTAATTAATTAATATGTATATTATATATAAACTACGTAGTAATATTGTAATAACTATATAATTATATTTTAATATGATACATTATTCTACTATTATACATTATTTATACAATTTATATAATACATATTGTAAAATAATATATTAATTTATAAATAATATATATTAATAATATATTTTATGTATTATTTATGTATATAGTTACATAATTTATATGTTATATAAATATATATAACATATATAAGGTATTCTTTGGTGGCCTATCCAAGAAAGGGAGATTCCACCTAATAAATGAGACCAAATGTCTCACCAAATGACTTGTCTGTGTGTTCAGACACGTCAATGCATACAAGTATAGGTAGTAGTCACACCACGCCATCAGACAGCACACTACAGCTCCATCGACACAAACAAACCCCTTCAAGAAGCCAGCTTTGCTAAAGGAACAACTTGCTGTCACACACAACATTCATCAGAAGGGGGAGAGCTATTAAGAGCTACCAGCCAGACTAAAGCAGTGTGGACTGGATGACTGGGTAGTGAGGTGGATCATGACCTGGCTGCAGGACAGAAGCCAGAGAGTAGTGGTCAATGGGACAGAGTCTAGTTGGAGGCCTGTATCTGGTGGGGTCCCCCAAGGTTCAGTACTGGGACCAGTCCTCTTCAATCTAGTCATTAATGACTTGGATGAGGGATTAGGGTGCACTGCCAGCAAGGCTGCTGATGACAACAAGCTGGGTAGTGCTGCCGACACCCCAGCAGACTGTGTTGCCATTCAGCAAGACCTTGACAGGCTAGAGAGCTGGGCTGAGAGAATGAGGTACAACAAGGGTCAGTGTAGAGTCTGGCATCTGGGCAAGAACGACCCCAGGGACCAGGATAGGTTGGGAACTGACCCATTGGACAGCAGCGCAGGAGAAAGGGACCTGAGGGTCCTAGGGGACAGCAGGATGACTATGGGCTAGCAATGTGATCTTGTGGCCAAGAGGGCCTACAACATCTTGGGGGGGAATCAGAAGCGGGGTGGTTAGTAGATCGAGGTAGGTTCTTCTCCCCTCTACTCTGCACTAGTGAGGCCGCATCTGGAGTATTGTGTCCAGTTCTGGGTCTCTCAGTTCTACAAGGACATGTTGCTGCTGGAGGGTGTCCAGCATAGAGCAACAAGGATGATGAAGGAAGTAGAACACCTCCCTGATGAGGAAAGGCTGAGGGAGCTGGGTCTCTTTATCTTGGAGAAGAGGAGGCTGAGGGCTGACCTCATGAATGTCTATAAAGATGTGAAGGGTGGGTGTCAGGAGGATGGAGCCAGGCTCTTCTCAAGGTCATCTAGTGGTAGGACAAGGGCAATAAAATATCAGAAGAAACTTCTTCACAGTGAGGGTAACAGAGCATTGGAACTGTCTGCCCAGATGTACGTGGAGTCTCCTTTTCTGGAGTCGTTCAAGACCCCCACGGATATGTTCCTGTGCGACTTGGTCTGGGTGATCCTGCTGTGGCAGGGGGATTGGACTAGATCTTTTGAGGTCCCTTCCAAACCCTAATGATTCCATGAAACTTCTGCCATTAGTAGACAGACATACACAGTCACATAAGATGATGTTTTGTTCCTAAGCCAGACCTCAAACATGAAATCAAGACAGTTTTGTTTGTTTAAAATTTTGAGAGGTCTACAACCTATGAAGCCTACTGGTTTTTTTAGCCTGTGAATTTTAGCCTATGCATAGGGGCAACTTTATTTTAAAGAAAAGCTTTTGTTCACAGACTGCATACAAACAGCAGAATTGACGAATGAATTCATTACAGTCTTTCTTTAGCATCTCACTGATGGTATTAGAACACAACCCCTGAAACACTTCTAGCTGACTGACTGCAGGTTTCAGTCTTTACACAAGATAAGGCTTAAGTACAGAAAAACTCGGATATTTTTATTTTTGTAAAAGATAGGCCTGGGAAAAAGATGTGGATGTCATCTCTGCTTTAACCATGCTGGAGTCTCTCCCATCTGCTAGTTTTGTGTTAGTGATTTCTGCACTGATGGCACATGAAACCAAAGGTGAGCCTAGGCTAGGTTCACAGGGCAGACCTGCAGCGAAACCTGTCAGATAACCTCCAGACATGACCCCGGCACCCTGGCAACTGTTGATTAAATGCTTCCTTTGCAACTCAGGAACTGGGCTAGTGGGCACGCTAAGGTGTGTCACTTTGCAGGCTCTGCTCTAAGATACAGGTGCTTTTCGACTGATGAATTCAGATAACGTCACAGATGAACACAACCCAGCAGTGCTTTGACGTCTCCACATAGATCTGTTCCTGTGGCAGTGCATGACTGTGTGCTCCCCCGATGCAAATGCTAACTGAAGTTTTTCCAGCACCAGGCATGTCACACTTCCCCTGTACCTCTTAATCCCTGGGCTGCTACCATTCTTCTTAATTTTTGTTGTAGTATGGTTTTCCACCCAGCACTTCCCCATTTCAGGAAACATTGAGTTTTCAATGCCTTTTTCACCTCTAGTTTTTATTTCTGGCTCCTCTGATGTTTTTGGAGGATGTTTGTTACTTTAGAAGTAACGATGAGGGTGCTGAGACACTAGAACAGGTTGCCCAGAGAGGTTGTGGATGCTCCATCCCTGGAAGTGTTCAAGGCCAGACTGGATGGGGCCCTGAGAACCTGGTCTAGTAGGTGGTGTACCTGCTCAGGGCAGGGGGTTTGGAACTAGATGATCTCTAAGGTCCCTTCCAACCTGAACCATTATAAATCTATGAAGTTAATCAATGCATTTTTCAGGATACAACAGCAAGGTGGCACAGAGCTGACATCCTCAAAACCACTGCCTCCTATCAACTTTTTTACTGGTATGAATTTAATAATGTTTTTGTAAATTATTCTGGATTACAACAACCAAAAATCCTCAGCCTGGCTTTCTCCCTCAGTGACCTTATTGGTAACTCTAACATGTAAAAGAGATTTTCATATTATCCAACAACATGGGCACAGGTTTCCAGAGAGATACAGTCATAGAATCACCAGGGATTGGAAGGGACGTCTAACGATCATCTAGTCCAATCCCCCTGCCACAGCAGCATANAGCTAAAGAGATGGAGAGTGGCTTAGCAATGACTTCTGCCATCTCCCTTAGCACACGCGGGTGCATCCCATCAGAGCCCATGGATTTATGTACACCCAGTTTGCTCAACCTATCCCTAATCCAGTCCAGATGATCAAGATCTTCAAAAGATCATGTAAGTCCAACCCCCGTACCAGAGCAGGGTAAGTCTACAGCACCTCAAGTACCCCCATCCAAGTACAAACCAGACACAACCCTGCTTAGACTTCCAAGACGACACTGGGCATTCTTCCAGGGTGACATGTCTGTGGACAAGACTAACTGAAGAATGCAGGCATCGATTCTGCTACTTCTTGCATGCTAAGCAAGTACTCTACCATTTGAGCTAATTCCCCACAGGTGTAATTTAATTCATCCTTCTAAATCTTTCTTCTTCCATCATTGAGGAAAAAAGTCAGTCTTAGACTATGCTTTAGTCTGATGTTTAATGTTTAAAGTCTGCTTTAAAGATTAAATACCAAAAGTATAACAGTAGGAAACACCTACCAACACAACAGAAAAGGATGTGGTACTGCCAAAACCCCAAGCTGACAGGCAGCTTCTGTGCAAGTGAAATAAAAGTATTGCTTGGCGAGATGAGAAAGAGGGTAACACCCCACACGGAGCATCACCACTCACCTACAAAAACCACAGGGTTAATACATCCCCACAGACATCAGCCTTAAGCACCCACGGTACCAAAAATCTAACTTTGAAAGGAGTCTGTGCAGTTTCTCTCCTCTAACGATAGCTATCCTCAAGAAGCAAAACGATGCTAGAATGAAGTTGATCTAAATTGAAGTCGGTCTTTACTTTGCCCATAAGCACGAACTCGGTGTTAGCCAGGGAAGCAGAGCCACGGCAGTCTGCTGCCACCCAGAGCCCTGCTAGCAGAGCTGCACATGCAAAGCTGACCACTGCTGTTTAGTAGCAGGCACAACAGTCATTTAGCCAAATGTGCCTAAGCCACTAACATCGCTGTGTTTGGACTATTTTAATGCCGTGGCCACCGTATCTCCTTTCCTGGACTGAACAGGCTTTTAAAGAGCTAAACCTCTTAACAGGAGAATTAAAATTAATAGCTCTCTAGCATCTTAGATCCTGTCTGTCAGAAAGGAGATAAACAAAAATAATTCATTCTTACGCGAAAAATCAAGTTAAAGCTGAACACAGACTTCATAGATCCTTTGAAACGACTGCTTGAGTTTAGTTCCACACCAAATACTGGTTCAATTTAAGAAACAAGTTACCTGTAAAAACTACTCAAAGCCACTGCATGTAAGAGGTATACAACCACACATGCTGCATGTCTGAAAACAGGCACGATCAGAATACAGTAGTGTTCATAAAGACAACAGCATGCTTTTCAAACATCAGACACTGTGCTGTGGGTTTAGAGGGGTAAGAATCACCAAACTATATTCAGCGACAGTAGCTGCGCAAATTGTCCTTGCAAAAGCCCACCTTTAACATTTCCACATCACAAACTGACACGATACTCTGGCACCCCGCTAAAATAAAACCTGTCAAATAAGTAACCACCCTAATGTTTTTATGATTCCGTCTCTTGTGACCTGTTGGAGAGCAGTGTAGGAGAAAGGGACCCAGGGGTCCTAGTGGACAGCAGGATGACTATGAGCCAGCAATGTGCTCTTGTGGCCAAGAGGGCAAACAGCATCCTGAGGGAGATCAGAAGAGGGGTGGTTAGCAAAGCAGGGGAGGTTCTTCTCCCCCTCTACTCTGCACTAGTGAGGCTGCATCTGGAGTATTGTGTCCAGTTCTGGGCTCCTCAGTTCAAGAAGGACACAGAGCTGCTGGAGGGTGTCCAGTAAAGCAACGAAGATGATGAAGGAAGTAGAACACCTCCACGATGAGGAAAGACTGAGGGAGCTGGGTCTCTTGAGCTTGGAGAAGAGGAGGCTGAGTGGTGACCTCATTAATGCCCATAAATATGTGAGGGGTGGGTGTCAGGAGGATGGAGCCAGGCTCTTCTCAAGGTCATCTGGTGATAGGACAAGGGGCAGTGGATGCAAGCTGGAACAGAGGAGGTTCCATACAAATATCAGAAGAAACCTCTTCACAGTGAGGAT
>VZRI01005348.1:364705-379487 GCA_013397515.1 Upupa epops
TGTATGTATGTGTGTGTATATATATATATTTATTTTTATATTATATATATATATAAACGTATGTGTGTGTGCATATACAATTTGGCTGGAACACAGACTTTTAATAGAGGCCAGAGACACCTGATGTTGCTTTGTTGTGGAACCAATTACATCCACCAGGCTACTTCCAAAGGGCTACTGATTTACTAGAAGTGCTAAATCTCTTTTTACTCTCTTTTTCTCTATGCAAGTTGTCCTGAGTTCAAAACATGTGAATGGCTGTCTGAAGGCTGTTGCTTTAAGAGCAGCAGTGAAGATGTTTACCTGAGCAATCCAGAGTGAACAAGAGGCCTTGCTAAAAGTTACCTGTTTGGTTTGCAGGCTGCCAACCCAAGTACTTGACAGCACCTGGGGGTCCCACTGGCTTGAGGGCTGCAGCAGATGTGGTGCTGGTGGGAGCAGGTCTCGAGTCTGCGTTTTCTTCATGGGCAGGCATGCTCTTCACTGAGGTTGCCATGAATGCTGTGGGCTGGGTAGCCTCCAGGGAATCACTGTTCAGAAGTGAGGAAGGAAAAATACAAGATGTTTTTCTTGCTAGGACAAGAGAATTCATGAAGTAAGTGTGGAGGGACATCACTGTACCCTGGAATATCAGTACAGCATGCACTACTCTGTCATCCCCAGCACTGGGGTGATCACCCCAGGCAAATACTGTGGATGTTTTTTTAAGAACTGGACACTTGAGTAATTTCTTCCAAAAGTCAATATAGACAACAACACCCCTCCCTCTACAATTTCTATTTCAAGTAATCCAAGTGTTGGTATGATAGAAGGAAACACAGACCTTACTATAAATTTGGTGAACTCTCAGACTCTCAGACATTTCCAATGGTCCCTGTTTTCAGAGATGAGGCAAATACTCACGTAGTCAGATAATACTCACAGATCTTAATACAATCATTTTTTTTTCATGGAACAGTGTTCCCACAAACAATTAACTATTTTAAAAGAGCTGTAAGTTTCTACAGTCATCAAATGACATGCACAACTTTATACTGCCTCTTTACAGTAGTTTACAGCCGCTTTTATACTACAAGGGTAGGTAGGGCTCTTCCAACTATTTTAAAAACATGCCTGATGAAAACTACATTTAATCACAACTCAGAGTTTTAGTAGCCACTAATGACATTGCCAGTAAGAAAATCATGCATTTCTCATTTCCAGAGGCTGTTCATGGATGAGAAAGTTACCATAATAAAATGTGCATGCAGTGAAACAGTACTTGTGTAATGGGGATTTGCCTTTGGGAAGCTGGAAGCAAATACTAATTTTTTAAAAAAACCTTCAAAGGAGGTAAGTAATTGCTAATGAAGGTCATTTGCAAAGTAAGAGAGGATCGCAAAATCAGGAAATAAACTCTGCAATGCCGCAAAATACTGCCAAAGCAATTCCCAGTACTTATGTAGTGCAATCTGGACACTCATCAGTTAACACGCTGGAAGCCTTGTATCCTTTCCTCTGCTGAAAAAAACGTGCATAAGGCCTATTGCACTGGGGTCATTCATGGAATTATAGATCAAGTCGAGTTTGTAAAGTAAAAACCCATGACCTGTTTTCACTTTACAAGTATTGCGCATGTACACACACACACAAACACATACTGATGCCTTGAACTCACCATGAGGCTGAAATGCAGGTTCATAATTCAGAATCTTTTTTTGTCTCTAGATTTACAAGATTAATAATTGATGTATTTCAGACCTTTTTTTTCTGGGTAAGGGATAAAAAGAGATTCACTGTTTGGAGAGTGTATCCTAATGCTCACTTTCATAAGTAGTAGCTACTGCTTTTGCAGGCTTTTGATGACAGTGGCAGCTGTACCCAGCTGAGACATGGACGGATTTGCACAGAATCCACAAGCCCATGAAATGCAAAAGAGAACACTTGTGAGGGTGCTGAATCAGTGGAACAGGTAGCCCAAGGATGTTTTGGATGCTTCATCACCGGATGCTTTCATGGACAAGCTGGCTGGAGCTCTGAGCAACCTGGTCTAGTGTGAGGTGTCCTTGCCCATGGCAGGGGTATTGGAATTAGGTGATCTCTCAGCTCCCTTCCAAAGCAAACCATGCTATGGTTCTGTTATGTCAAAAGATATTTAATTCATTTGCATAGTGCAAACAGAAGCACTTAAAGGTACACGTGAGACTACCTACAGGCTTGGGATACAAGCCTTTTTAACAACTGATTTTGAGGCAGGGGAGCTGTAACCCCACAAAGGCACTGTTTGCAGATGGAAACAAACAAAATAGGAAGACACTCTCTGACATGAAGCAACAGCTCAACAGCTGAAGATGTCAAAGTAGTTTAGGGCTGGACTCCCTAAACTACTGAGATGAGGAAGTAGACACTGCCACATAACCACAAGGTTAGCTGTAATGCTGATTGGTACCTCCACTACAGTCATTGCTCTAGTTTAATTTTGAGGCTAACAAATGATTTAGGAGCTAGTGTGCTGCATCAACTGAGTATTGGAGACAGTTTGGCTTCATTTAGGAACTGGGTGAATCCTAATGACTCCAAACTAAAAGACAGTAATAAGCCTAGCTACAAAATCAGCTGTGATTTTTTTTTAAGTCACCTCTGGTAGGAGACTATCCTAGACTGAAACTGTCCAAGGGAAAAGCCTTAGACAGTCATTCTGACAGAGGGGATTGTGTTGGCCTCACGGCAAAACTTCTGACAGGTCTTGGATGCTCTTTGTACTCAGTGTCTGTTCCTTTCAAGCCAGAGTTGAATAAACTCAAGCCACTGCAGCCTGTTACTTTATCAGGCAAGTGTCTCCAGCGTAACGTTGCCTTACCTAGGGTGGGCTGCAGGTGACAGTGCATGCACTGGTTTTCCTGAATTACACTCTCTAATCATTGGGAGTGCATGTGCAGTATTCTGTGTAGAGACAAAGATCCATCTGTATCTCACTTTCAATGAAGTACTGTACCCTGGAGATGTTCAGACTTTAAAATGTTAAGCTTTGTCAAATTCATGCTTCAAAACAATTCCTCTACATTTTATCTGTTATTGTACAGTTGTTAACTACAATTTTATTGTTAATAAATTATTTTTATCCATCTTTATAACTATAGCCCTGTATCTTTTCAGAAGCACACTTACCTCCTACACAGCAGCTGTACAACACCCACAATTAGCCCTACTAATATTTTCTAACTCACTAGGATAACACACAGTGGTGAACCAAGATTCAGTACTGAGAAAATATATTATTTGCATCCCTTATTACCAGAATACACACAGAAAGTCAGGAAGACAAATAATCTATGAAAGAGAGCTCACACCTGGTTGTCAGCGTCATCACTAGAAAGCTGAAGGAGGAATGATAAACCTTACATGTTTGACAAGTTCTGCATGAGCAGCTTTCTCAGACTACCCAGATGACACTCAGAGGTCAGGTTCAGGTCAAACACATTTCAACACTTGTACTTATTAATGACAATTTTACCTTTTAACTCTAGCTTTAACCTTTGAACTTGTTTTTTCAACTATAAAATCATTCCTTCTCCACCTGATGAAAACTTCCAGCAAAAAATGCTAGTTTTCCATGATGAAAACTAACACAACCGAGTCATATCCATTTTAAGAAAGATGATGCAGCTTGCACGATGTGAATGCTTTTGTGTAAGATGACTCAACACTGCAAGAATGAAAGAACGGTGGAACATGAGCCTGGCTAACTTAGAGCCTCACATCCTGACAACCCACAACGTATCTCATCAATAAAATTATGGGAAGATTACTCAAAATAATCCTGGAAGTGGGTGCAATGAAAACAGACTGCAAAAGCAGTCCAATAGCAAAATCCAGCAAAGCAGAAAGCCTAAGACACTTCCCCACCTTTGTTTATTACATACTGTCCTGAACTTGCATGGAAAACAACTCCTGCCACACAGCAGAGCCCTATTCTACCAGGCTAAGGACCTAAGGAAAAGAATGACATTTTTTGGAGGGCCACTCTGAGACTGGAGGACACACAGAGCTCCAGTGCCAATGTAAATCACATCAAGAGCTCATACCATAAACCTCAGACTTACCCCCTTCCCACAAACAAAAGCACGATGGAAACAGGCAAAATAGACTAAAAAGTAAACAATAATTCTTCTGTTATCCCTTATCTTCCTCCTGAAAGAGCGCTGTATTGCATCCTGGTCCTTGGTGGAAGAAAGATTTTCCACGACTGTCCCTCTGATTAATGCAGTACTGAGAGCATCTTAGATGCTACGGCATGGCAATCGACAAGGAACCCATGGGAGAGGAAGTGTGTCCAGGTCCCAGATGAAATGAGCACCAGTTTTTCAGAGACCATTTCAGAATATTTGCACTAATACCACACACTCTTTCTTCCCAAAATCAGGTGTACCAAAACAAGGGTGAACGGGTGAAATCAGATTTTTTAGGTTGGAAAAGATTGGTAGTATCAAGTCCAACCACCACCCTAACACTGCCATGTCCATCACTAAACCACATCTTCATGTCTTGTATATGGTGCAGGGATAGTGACTCGACTGGAACATCCTTCTGCATGTACTTAATAGTTTTGATGCCCTTCCCAAAATCCGAAAGAAGAAAAATCACATGGCCTGGGGCTATAGATGCCTCTATTCTCCCAAGGAAACTCCTTTATAATGCTGCCTAGAATTTCTTTACGTACACTTCAGAGAAGATAACTATGTGTGATGTTGTTACTAGCCAAAGGAGAAGCTATAGTCATAAGTGAAAATTAAACATAGCATGTCATCATGTAGCTTCTAATACCACTAAAACCGTAAAACAGGCCAAGCCTTTCAGACTTTCCCAAACTGACTCAAGAGGTCTGAGTGGATTTTTCCTCCTGCAAGCCCAAGATACCAGGTCATCCATCTGTAAATGTCATCACTTCAGCCTTGTACATCAATATTTTCCCCATAGTTCTCTGGATTCTAAGTATTTTAACTCTCTTTTATTGTCCATAATGATGGTGTGAGTCAGAAACAAGTGTCCTACAGCCTGAGGAAGCTTGCTGAAAGGAAAGATCATGTAGTGTCTAACAGCCTGTAAACGTCCAGGAATTCTGTCAGGTTATTTTCTCTTGAGAACACAATCTTTAAAGACAAAAACGAGACAAAAAGAGGTGGGCAAATCACTATTCTTGGCTTTTGGCACAGCCAAGAAGAATATCGTCTTGATTTTGCTTTGAGCCTTGTATAACTGAAGCATTTCAACAAAACTGAAGTGTTCCCTTACAGATTGCTAGCACTTGGTCACCTGTCAATCCCAAGCAGGTATGAAGCACACTGAGAAACTTGAATAAGTGGCTTCTGACATATACATGACATGCTTGAGACAGTACTGAAGGCAAGAATAACTATTCTAAATACAACCTTTTAAAAACATTTACACTAAACTTCAAAGTAAGGAAAGAACAATTTGCCTGCACTAAGACTAAGTGTTGCACAGATGCTTCTCCAGAGCTTTACTACAAGGTGTTAGCACAGCTGAGAGAAGATGTGACTCTCACATCTTGCTTTATTGATTGAAGCTATGTTGGTTATGTCAAACACAGCACATGATGTATTTTGCCTCGTATCAAAGCGCAGGTCAGCTTTCAGCTAACACATATAGGTGGCTCAAAGAAGCCAGGAATATGTGATGACAAAAAAGCATGAATGAGGTAAATACACAAGAAAGCCCTTGCAAAAAGGTAACAGCAGAGAAACCGAAGACTGAGCACTTTGTTCCCTCCTGTACTGCAAAACACAGTCAGCTTTTAAAAACAGTATTTACAATCTTGTGTTAACCTAACATCATGGGCTGAGACTGGGCTGGCCATAGAGAGTGTCAGATACTCTCTATAACCCTTCTCTGTTCCCAATATTATACCAAACCAATAGTAAAATCAGTAGTGAACCCAGCCCCCTGGTGGCAGTTATGTCACTATCCATTACCACTGATGCTATGGGCAAACGCTGGGAAAAACTCTCAGAGCGGACTCAGTCACAGATGGGAATCAGATTCAGAACGTGATTCAAGAATGGACAGATTGGAATCAAAGGCAGCATGCACAGAGTCCTCCTCATATGTTTTCCACTGAAGAAAGCCATGAAACAGGAGGGGAAAATCCTTACTCAAGAGAAGCTTCTTACATCAAGTGGACCTCAGAAAGGCTGTGAAAATGCAAGTTAAGCACAAGAAAACTCACAAATTATTTCTGCTTTAGCACAACTTAATACATACTGTCCTGTAAAAAAAAAAACAAACAAATCAACCAAACAGTTTTCTGCCTTTGAGGCTGAAAGTCCATCACATTAAAGCAGCTTTCCACAGCATTAGCACAGTTGTGGTCAGGAAACTAGAACAAAAAGTCCTGTGTTGAACAGGATAAGTGCTGGAACACAGAGCTTAGGCAGCAAATAAGATTTAGATCAGTTGTTTTCTGCACTGCATGCCAGTTACTCGATTTTACACAGTAAGACTAATCTTTGCAAAACAGCAACTCCTCTTTGATCCTGGAGTACCTCTACAGCCCAACACACGCTTACTTGCTCAGGGACCTGCAGCAAATAATTCATCGGGACAGAAGCTTCAAGCCAGAATAACAACTTTTCTCCAGAGAGCTGCTTAGAGTGACGGTGCCTCCTGTGGGGGTTTGCAATGCAATACACACAGCACTGGGCATCCCACAAAGACCTGATTCCAGTGAGGAAACCTTTGTTTAGTACAGTGGACTTGCACAAACACCTTCGTCAGGACCACAGTGCAGATTAGTTCTGTAAGGGGTGAGAGAACTTGGGATTGGTGGTCTTGTGCCAAAGACCTCAAACAAGCAAATTGCTTCACGTGTGCAGACCACAGAAACAGGCTTTGAAGTTCAAACCACACACTGCTCTCGCACAGTACCTCTTGCTCTGTGGTAACTCTAAAGCACTTGTGGACTTCCTGGAAGGCCCGAAGGTCTGCAGAGGAGGCGGCTTAGCAATAGGTTTGATGAGCAGGGCATCCAAAAGCGAGTGATAGACACTAGGTTCTGAGAGTCTAGTAAGTGTTTGAAGACACCACATAAACAAACCAGGTGAACAAAGTTCAGATTAGATGGAATCCCTGAAAACCCAAAACCCCTTATGAACAGCCTGTAAGTTCAGCAGCAGTATGGCAAAACTGAGCTTAGGATAAGTGATGTAGAAATTATGACTAAGAAAGCAGTTGTACCTCACAGGGGCTGTGCAAAACAAGCCCCTGGGTTGTGGGGATAAATTGCTTTCATTTTATTTTTACCATGAGAATGTATAATAAAAATATTTTTAAAATAGTGTTTATTTCCATTTTTTCTCATAATTTTCTAATTTATGGGTTTGTGTGAAATGTGGATAATAATATATTAGCAGATTAGGACATGTACATTATTCAGAAATACAGAAATATACATATATTGCATGTTCAAAAATATTAGATGCTAATGCATTATAGAAAAACTCAAGACCACTGTTTCTAGAAAGTTCTTGTAAGAAACAACACAGCAAAGATTCAGACACAGCTCAGAGTTACTGTCTTCAGGGATCCAAAAGTTATTCAAAGATGCAAATACTCACTGTCAGCCATGTAATACAATGGCTATTTACAGTTAGTTTGCTGACTGAACCATAAAACAGATATAATGAGGACCAGGACAGTATAATTACTCCTCAAGGTTCAGAGCAGCACTCTAGAGCTAAGCTAAAGTAGGGCACGGGAGCCTTAGGCATTAATTCTGACAAGTTGCCCACCACACTACTGTGGAAGAGCTGATTTTCCACCCTGTCAGCAACTGATTGACTCTTGTGTGAGCTCAACTTTTCTTACACCAGGCTATAAAACGTTCCGTTTAAAGTTGATGTCTACCTGGCCCGGACAGCAAGGGCAGCAGACACAGCAGCAGCAGCCACGCTCTTAATTCTTGATCTCTGTTTGAAAGGAGAAAGACTGGGAAAAGGAGTAGGTCCAACCTTGGACAGACTTTCTACAGGACTCTCCAGCAGCACTCTTCTAGCACAGAAGCTTTAGTCAGCAGAGGAGGAAACAGAAAAGATTGAAAGAGGCAGCACAACACCACACCATACTAAGTGATGAAAAATGTGATTGTAGGTTCCCAGCTCACAGAAACATCAGACAATGAATTAGCCCCTTCAATATTAATGTAGAAGCCAGCAACTTTTATTTCACCTGCAAATAAAACTTCCTCTCATCAAGGCTCAGCATCTATGACCCTTCAGTTTCCCCATCCCACACTCTGAAATCCGTGGGTCATTGTCACTAAATCAGGGCCCAGGACACTCTACATGGATAATACTGAGTCTTCCTGGTGCTGACAGTAAGAGCAGTGAAGGTCATTTACCTGCTTCTCTTTTTCATATTAAATAACAAAAAGGAAAAACTTTATAGAGTGTTTGCTGATGCAGCTTCAGCAGGTCTATTTTTAGCCACCTTCTCCAAATCCAGTGTGCTACTCACCCCCGTTTCACTTTTCCTACCAATGACCTGAGCTGGGAGGAATGTTAACAGGCAAGAAAAAAAGAGTGAAAACCAGACTTGTTCCAAAAATCACTCTATAATGATGAATCAATCACTTAGGGTCTTATTTCAAAATTACCACAGACTTAGTGGGCGCTTTAAAACTCATTTTAGAAACCAACAAAACACTCCAAAGACTTACACAACTATACTGTATACCACTTCACAGACTGAAAAGCAGAAATGCTGCCTGAAAACCTTGCTTACACCTAGCAGTCTACTGTAGGTACACCTTACAAGATTTACCTTGTATGGCTTACAGATGATTTAGACTGACATCTTGAGATTGTACTGAAAGAATTTGTTTCACAAGGAGACAGAGACGCTTCATGCCTGCCCAAAAGCAGCAAGAGAAGGAAAGTTATTAATTCAATGATTACTACACCCTTGGCAACGCTAGGTAAAGCTCTCCTAAGCTGGGCTGAGCATCTAACCCATTGAACAAATAACAGGTATGGTTTCATATCAGAGAGTGCTAGCTGCTGAGAGGGCAGCACTTTGTTTCCCTGTTGGAAAGCAAAAATAAACCCCAGTATGTTCTGGTTGTCCTGTCACTACTTATGTTAAAGCTTGTATTCTTGTCCAAAAGCTTGAGGCTACCAGACAATTACAAAATAACATGTTTTACAGCAAGGGTGACTAACCTTTGAAAGCTCAGTGAATAAAATGTGGACTATCAAAGCACGATACCTTATGTAAAATCCGCTGTGCCTTCCCCCCAAAACCTTATTCCACACTTGGACACCGTATGTCCAACCCACGTCATCAGCTTTGGACAAAGTCACCTTCCAACTTCATCTCTTACATGACAGGTTTCTCTGGCTTCATGTAAGGGTCACTTTAAGTTTGTATCCATTTTTTAACTTTTGTGTAAAAGCTACTCAGATTTTTAAGGGCTACACGCATTTCCAAAGCGGTCTGAGGGTTCAGAGGCACAGCTGTAAGCTGCTCTGTGTTGACAGCATCAGATAGATATAATAATATAAACCAAATAGATAAATGAGTCAGGTGAAGCCATATGTAGATCTATAGATTCTGATGCTGCCTTCTCAAGGCTGCTGGCTCAGATGTACCTGTCAGGAGGTGGAGGCAGCCCAAGGGCTGTTTCCAGAAAAGGGGCTGCAGAAGTACAGGCTGACAGGGCTGGCTCTGAGGTCTGTGTGGCCGCATCGGATGTTATGGAGAGAGGTGGTGCTTTATCGGCTTTCAAAAAACTTGCTTCATCTGGAGCAGGCAATTCCACATGTATTTTCCTATCACATGTAATTATAATGAGACAACACATGGAGAACAAACCTGTAACTTGATAAAAAATACCAAACTGCCACAGCCAGCTCTTTCTAGATGTTGTTCTTGCATCTTTCCTAAGCAGTACAAGTGCGCAGTGTGTGAGGATGTTTGTTTTCCCTAGGATCCAAACATTCATCATGTAGGAACTAGACTGTCAGACCACAAACTCAAACTATTTGGGTAAAGACATAACTCATAAAATAGACAAACTTGAATGAAAGCACTACCAGTATCTTAGAAAGCCTACCTAGTGACACTGCAGACCTACTGGTCACTTGGCTACTGCTATTTAAAATCTGAAGAGTTGCAGAGCAGGGAGGTGTGCACTTGAGTACCCTTCCAAAGGGTTCTCAAACACAAGTTCTGTGAACTAAAAGCATGCAGAGCAAACAGCAAATTGTTTTAAAACCCTGACAGTTGACCAGAGGAAACCTATGCTACCTCCTCTTGCTTGCCACAAAACTTGAGACAACTGTAGAAAGATGTGACAGCTTTAGTTTGGCCAGAGACCTCCTCTTCTGCCCAAACTAACCCTCACTTGCCAATTAAATGAGTAACTCCTGTCTTTGCACATGCCCTTCTGTGCAATCACTACAACCCAGGTAAGTTTATGAAAAATGGTGTGGGAATGCCAAACAGGTGATCCACCTGAGATGATGATTGTTCAATTCTGTATAAAATAGAATCACAGAATTACTGAGGCTGGAAAAAACCTCTAAGGCCATCAAGTCCAGCCAATAAAAAAAATGGGTATGCATAGATTATGCCCTTCTCCTGGCATTGCCCTCGAGTTCTCCAACACTTTATACAGGCTCATTGTGAAGCTTTCCAAGAAATAAAATGCCTTGAAGGAGGCAAGGAGAAGAGGAATAAATCATACTGAGTGTACTCTCTGCCAAAGTAGAGCAAGCAGACTTCAAATCTTACTCATACGTACATCCTCATTCTATTTCCTTTTTTCACTTGCTGTGGACAATAGCTAGAAAAATAGCAAGAAATTATTATAAATTACAATTTCTGCAGAGAATACTCTTGGCTGTGCACCAATCAGAGCCCACTGCAAAAACCAGGATTAATACTATTTCATACTAAGTCTTTGTATTTATAGTTGTCATGAATAATTCCATTACAAGGCCCGCATGACTGTAAAAAACATTTATATAACAGAGAAATCTAAAAGACCTTCTGGCTCTAGATCTGCTTTATACCAGTTATATATTTCTCAAGAAGTTCTAGATTCTGTGGTTTACGTGGTCTGAAGTTGCCAGGATTACTTTTTAAGATGACTTTTTGCAACTTCCTGGAAATTATTTCACTGTTAAACTCAGATACTGCATATATGAACTTGAGAAATAATGCATTATAAATACAAATAGCTGGCTGTGTTGCCCTATGACTACTTTAGGCATTCAATAAAAACTAAAACTACAATTAAAAAGCATTACAACTTATAATGTTGCTTAGTCCGCCTTATAAGCAGCAAACCTAACTTCATAACAGTAATGAAATCCAGACCCTTTATACATTTCACATGAAGCTTTCTCCTTCTTGGTGGTTAAGTACTAGGTGGTACATATCATAGAACTTTAGCCAAGAAAAGACTGAGTCCATCAGAAAAATAAAAAACCCGTGCCAGTCATTGACAACAAAAGCAGAGCTTTAGCAGCAAAACCAGGTCTGCAGAGTCCTGGATGGCCCAATTCTGCTTTACTGTCTGACACGGCATGCACTGATTGCTCCAGACAGACTCATGACAGCTGAAATTTTATAAGTGTTTTGAAGATCTGCTTTGCATGTATTTCCCATCCAGAAGTGTTATAAAAGCGGTGCCTTCGGCTCAGTAACATCACAAAACACCAAACACAGTTGCTACTTTGATGACCTCTCATTTCAAGAGAGTCAAGATTATATAGCTTTGTCAAATTTCTGTTTGTTCTCCTTTCCACACTCAATGCTAATTCTTCCTTCCACAGCTCTGCAGAAGCAGCTCAGATTTCTGTCCTTCTTGAGTAGGAGAAAATTGTCCTCATCTACTTTATTAACTATTTGTATAAAGACTTTGGCTCTCATCCTGAACCACTGTAAACATAGCTGTCTCTTCTGATTTCCTGTGGCTCATTTTAAGGCTGTTCTGTTGATAGGTTAATTTTGTCATAATAAACTTGGAGCCATATGCTTTGAATGAGAACAGACTTAAATTGCCTTTCCCTGGACACAGATTCAGAACTAGGATATAGAAAGAACGAACTCCTCAGTACTGAGAACACAGGAGTTGGAGCAGCATGCATAAGGCATCTGTGGCTCACTAGGTATAATTGTACTAGAGTTTATAGATAGGAAAATAATGTATTGAAGTAGTACCTTTCCCCCCTGCTTTTTCCATCTCATGTTTTCTGTTTTAAAGAAAAAACCCAACTGGTATCTACAAGACTTGTGTTTCTCTTCTCACTCCATCTACCATTTCCAGGAAAAGCCCAAGTCATGGCAATTTGATAAAGTTTATTTTAAGCACTGACAGACAACCCTTCCCCCACCTCCCCTCCCCACAAGACACACAAATCTAGGCTAGAACAATATACAGAGAGATCATGAACTGAACTGAACCCCCCTGTGAATGATTTACCTCCCAGGAGCTGCTGTGGCAATTTGTTCAGACAGACTAGAAGGGACACTGTGAGGGCAGGACTCTGCTTGTGGCAGAAGTGTGGCTGCGGATTCTACTCTACCATTTTCACTCCATTCCCAGGTAACAATACCAAAGAGAGACACACAAAGAAAGAGATTTTAATCTACATTGAAATGTTATGCTGAACCAGAAGCACTGGGCATAAAAGTATTAGTAAAGTGAAAAAAATCCAACCAACCAAAGCTCAAGACCACGGAGGTTATAGCAAAATACAAACAGGGGAATAAAACGTGGCATGTCACATATAGGAGGAAGTGTCACACTATTAATGATGTTTGAGAAGTTTCCTGCTGCTTATAAACTCAGAAAGCCAAGGGGTGTTGTACATTTACAGAGAGGCAACCCCTACCTAGTATTATGTTATGTGATGGAAAACTTTTAGCAAATACTGGAAAGGACACAGACACAAGCAGTAATGGTATTAACTCTTGCTGCAGCTTTCTTAGGGTGTTGGGTTTTTTTAAGGTTGGACTATATATTTCTCAATATTGATGAAAAATTAATAGATCATTTATTCTCAGTTGTGATGGGAAAAACAGGTAATAGGTCTAGCAAACGTTGTCTTAAAGCCTTGAAGAACAGCACCCACTGGATATGTCACTGTAATGCCCAAAAATAAAAGCAAATGATGAGGTAGAGACACCAAATTAGCCACAGGAGTCGGAACTGCTGCATTTTCAATTAATTAATTTTCCCTGCTTATATACGTATCTTAATAAAGCAGGGAGTCTGAAGGACCAAACATTATCAGACAGACTTAAAAAAAGCCTGGGAAGCAGACCTCGTAGGTGGTAAAGATGTGGATGGAAATGCTGGTACAGGTGGCACCTCCAATGTCTGCATAGCTAGGGAGATTTTTTTCAGATTAATACAGGTATCCTGGGCTCTTGGTCCAGTAGGTAGACCTGCTGGCATGCTTTACAGACATGCATGGCATATGAGGAACAAAAACCCAACAGAGAATCACCAAATAGAATAAAAGAATGCATAGAAGGGGCCTTTAAAGGTCACCGAGTTCAATCCCTGCAGTGAGCAGGGAGGTCTTCAGGTAGATGAGGTTGATCAGAGCCTCATCCACAATTTAGGGCAGGTTGTTTCAGGACTGTCCAAGAGTGAGACAAATATATTGATTAGCTAAACTACAGATCTGGAAAAACCAGGCACATCTTCACTTGGAATGCTGAACTGACTCCACAATTTAATGCCAAAACCAAATCTGTACTCAGTTGTTCAGAAGAAGATGGTTAGTAGTAAACACCTACTTCAAAATTAGAACTAACCAGTTACTAAAAGACATAAACAGAGCAACTGGCTTAAGAAAACATCTCAGTGAGGGCTTCCTACTTCCTGTCCTTCCAGCTGTTGAAGAGAAAACTCTATTTTCATCCAGAAATCCCTAGTGGGTTATAGTGAAAGGATAAACAATAACAAGAAAATCCACAGGGCATTTGTCTCTGGACAGTGCCTGTCTGAAGAGTTAAATATTATTAAATTAGATTATTTATCTGTAGATTACTCATGGAAGACAAGTTGTATTTCATTGTTTGTCAGACCTATCCTTCTAGCTTCTCCCTTAAATGCAAGCCTGTTCATTGGTATGAAAAGACAGACCCTCAGAATACTTTTTCAAATATCAGATGTATGCCGCGAAGCATACACAAGCTAGTGCCTGTTATCCACAGCCCACTGTCTTGGGAACAGTAACAAAGTCCAAAATTTAACATCAACAAATCTTCTGCAATGGGGATACTGGGCAAATAAGTGACATTTTCAAAGCAGGGAATAAAATTAATTTTATTCACCCATACAATATTTTTCTGAATTACTCAAGTTTTTACTATGAATTTATAGGAAACTAATGTTTTTTGGGAGCCTTTCTCAAACTACTCTCATATCCTCAACAGAGAGGCTCTCTGACCATCTGTGTTTGGTTTTAATCAACATAGAGGCTTCTATACTTTGGATTATTTAAAGAGGCTTTTTCTTCCCTTTCTTGGAGGAAAGCAAGTTTTAAAGCAACTCACTCCCCAAAGTCTAAGAGCTGGGAAGATAAAGAGAATGGTAAGTTAAGTACTAATGCAAAGATACCCTCAATACCTAGAGACAACTCCAAAACATTAAACTTCTGGAAGGTCAAACCATTCTGCCCTTCTGAAGCAAACATCACAGAGCGTTTAAGACGCAAACTTTTCATAGAGTCTTGCATCTGGACAAGAACAACCCCAGGGACCAGGA
>VZRI01005348.1:379826-405061 GCA_013397515.1 Upupa epops
GTTGTGGAGTCTCCTTTTCTGGAGATGCTCGACCCACCTGTATCTGTTCCTGTGTGGTCTATATGGTCTAGGTGAACCTGCTGTGGCAGGGGGATTGGACTAGATGATCTTTCGAGGTCCCTTCCAATCCCTAATGATTCTATGATTGCATTTACAACCTGTGAAACTCCCACCTTCCATCTATTCATAAAAAAACCTCTCTAAATCCAGTAAAAGAACCTTAATATGCTACTTCACATTGCTACAGTAATATGCAGTATGCTGCCAAAGTATTAGACGGAGGTGTATGTACGCACTCAATAACACACTTGGGTTTAGTAGCACAGTACTCACTACCTAGTCATGTGATGGTAGGGGGAATACAACTGATTGGAACTTTGGATTAAAACAGTCTTTAGTGAAATTATTACAGTGAATATTTTCCCCTACTGTGTCTAAGGAGTTAATACAAAAATTGGGCAAGATGCAATATGCCTTGGTCCACAATTACCAGTGACATCTACATGTACTTGATTCTGTGCAGTTAAGCATCACATCAGTGACTGTTAGTGTTAGATAAGTTGGCTATTACCTGAAGTCTCCATTTTCTGTTTGGCCTTTCCTAAAGATAAAATCATAAATACTGTAAGCTACTACTCTCCTGTATAGCAGTACAACCCATCTGAAAAGGAAACACAACCTTAAAATGCTTCTGAAGGCCTCCATCCCTCCACATTTTCCAAGCTGTGCAATAAAGAAAACCAACCACCCCAAGTGCACAGAAGAATCTGGAGTGGACATCAATCTCTTCACAGGACCAATTCCATCACAAACACGTGTAGGAGAACTGCATGAACTGCAAGCCAAATGCAATGGTTCTCATTAAACAGTTATGAAAGACATGTGCTTTACAATGCTCACTTGAGGTCTGAAGCTTTTCTGAACCATTAAGTGCTGCAAAAGCCTAGAGCAAGTTTTAGTTAGTAGGATTTGTATCTCTATAGCCCCCCTCCAAAAGTCAATCATTTCAATGATTTCTGCAATTCCCACTCTGATTTTGACAACATAGACATACAACCTATCTTCAACATTAACCAAAGCTCTGCTAGTGTGATACTCTCATACAATTCAGACGGTTGCTACTACACAGCAGGGATTTAATCATTTTTCTTACTGTAATCTGCAACAGCTCAATGCATGAGAAGTCTACTCAAGGAGCCTGAGAAACTCAAAAGACCACCAGACAGAGCTAAGATAAAAGCAACTTTTATTAAAATACTCTTGAAGCTTCAGAAAGCATAAATTAATGAATGTGTAGCTACTATAATACATTATTTTACAGGAGAATCACAGGGCCATAAAGCTTTTATAAACACAAGAAAGCCTGAGCTACACTCTGTAATAAATAAATACTACTGTTTTATCTTGTTCTTGTCAGAGGATGTGCTGAAGCTCTTACAGGTACACAGCAACATTCTGCTCAATTCTTCCTAACCTTCCACAATATGAACAAATTACTACTTTAAGCAGCAGAATCTTTATATTGAGCTTGCACTTTCATTTGCAACACCAGAAGGATATCATTATTTAGTTTGCCATGCTTAAAAGGAGTCTGTCTTCTTGCTGTACTTTGTAAAACATTTACAACCACCCTAACCCCGACCTCCTGGAAAATCTAGTGAAATCCAGATTATTATCCTGATACACAGTCTGAAATAAGTGCATAGAGTCCTTCTTCGTCTTCTCCCCCCAGCCCCAAAATTGAAGTCGTACAAATCCGTACTCTTTTGTTCATAGTTCTCTGCTTTCGGTCAACCTACAGAAACTCAGCAATGCCAACGACTCCTTTGAGGTGAAGTAAAAATGTACCAGCTATCTTCTCCCCCACACTGGGAGATTCAAGTCACCCAAGTTGTTCTGGTTTAAATACGTATTTTTTTGTTAACTAGTGATAGCACAAAAACATTTTCATCTCGTTATTTTTTACACATCAGTAGGAAAGTGTTAGAAAAGTATAGAAAAGGCTAGAATTTCTCTTTCAGCAAGGCTAGTGAAATATGTTGAGTTGGGGGGGGTTAGGTGGTTTTTTTGTTTTGTTTTTTTTTTTTCCAAAGCAGATGGAAAAGAAGAAAGGAAGTGCTTGTATTTTGCTTTTACAACTTGGGTAAAATCACTGGACATTAAGAGCACGTGCTGAGACTTCATGGTGCCAGTCACGTAATTTTGTGTATTTGGGGCTAAAGGCGTGGAGGGGAACCTTTTCCCTGTGGAAAGAAGCGATAGGAGAAAAATAAGAAAAAGAAAGTTCGTCTCAAGCAGTTTCACATTGCGAGCATGCAACCTCCATGCATTATTCCTATCTGCACTCTGCCTTCCTTTCTATTAAAAAGCTGGACCCAGGGTTAGGAAAAAATCAGTAGAAAAAGGACCACTGACAGCAAGATCTGTTATGTTTAGCCACTAGTTAGTCCTTGTCTTGAACACTGCTTACACCAAAGCAAGGAAACAGCTGACCCTTGTTCTCAGCCCCAAGTGGCAATATTCCCAGCTACGCCTTACAATCTGATCCACAGCAGCAAATCAAAAATGCCTGGTTAGAGCTAGGAAAATGAAACCACACTGACAAGCTGATCTCACATACAAAACCAAATTAGGCCAAGTTTATGGAAAACCTCAAACTCCTGCACAAACATTAATACTGGACCGCACCAACAGATTTAGAAAGGTTGGTCTCTGCAAAGATCTTGGTTTTCACATGCTGAAGTAGAAGGTAAAATAAAAAGCAACGTTTTCCAAAACAACCAGGTGCCACACAAATGCACCAAACACTGTCAGTTGAAAATGAAGACATGCAGAGTATTCAAGTGATAAAAGGTGAAAATCAACTCACTTAGTCTTCTTTGCAGCCTCTTGTTCTGGTTCTTTCACTGCAAGAAAACAGAACATTTATATAGTCTAAGGCATCAAAGGCACTTTAGAACCTTACCCTGAGAGTCTCTCCTGTGCTCACACATGCAGTACAGCTTGAAATGACAACTGGGCTTGTTAGCATTCTTTGGGTATGTATATGCCCCTATGTCTGTATGTCTATAAACTTAAAAAGCATCTTTGCTAGAAGAACTCCTGAAAGTTGTTGGCTCTGCCCTTTCCCTTGGCTCACTCTCCATGCTGGCATTGAGAAGGGCAAGTTGAGAAGGGGAAGATGAATGGAAGTTGGGAGGCATTTCTCTTGGATGAACATCCAAGTGGGTTTATATCAGGTGATAATCCTGCTTGCAGACAGGCTGTCAAGGTACTAGAGGACTAGATGATGTAAATTCCAAGCCCCGATTTTACGTTTGGCAAATCTAGATGCAGTCCCTTTCTTTTAGTATTTGTCAACACTATTAGCTCATCCGCACTGGGTGACCTGTTATTTGATGTTCACATTTCGTATTCTGTCCTTATAAGGACTAACGAAGAGAATCCAAAACAGATGATGATCCATCAATAACCCAGTGCAATGCAGGGCCTCAAAGCAATTGGGTAACTGTTCAGGTTCAGAGTATTTATCACACAAAAATAATTATCCTTTATTTTGAAGATGCTATCACTGGCTTCTGAAGTAATTCTACCAGAGAACTGACAGTTCATTTGATCAAATCTGTGCCCAGGGACAGAGTCCAAAATCCTCACCACTGAACACTACAGAGAGCAGAAGAATGAAATAATCACCTCTGCCTCAGTCTGAACAGGATGAGCTCAAATCTCCTGCTGACATTTGCGATGGCTTTTACACAGGTCTCAGCCAATGAATTATGACAGCATAATACAAAATTGAAATTTTACTGTAAAATTTGCTGTCAGAGAGCAACCCTCTCTACACCATCTGTTACAGTCCACAATGCATGTTACCACATCACAGCATAAGCAGGGGATGGAAACATGACCTGGGAAGAAACTACTATGGTACTATGGATTTATACTTCCAATTGTGCGGATCACATACCTTCGTACAGCTGTCAAAGACATTCTACATGCCTAAAACAACACCTTAAATTTTTTGACTATGAAATGTGAACAGCAATGTTGCCATTTTTGTAATACTTGAGCTGAAAGAAGCAACAAATGCATACCTGCCAACATCTCTGCATGTTGAAATGGAAATTTAAAAATGTATCTATAAAGTATTAATGATCAGGAATAATCTCCAGTAATGCATGTGTATACCCCCTCAGCTATTCAGCAATTGCAGGAGTTTTTCTTCTGCAGTCTTCTCAAACCTGCTTTCTTTTAAAGATCTCAAAGATCTACCTACTGGAGGTATTAACCGAGAGAGGAAGTGCAAGAGATGTGAGGGAATCCTTTAACTTTTTCAATCTGCCCCTAGCTGTTAAAAACACTTACTTGTCATTACTATGATCATTATTTATTACTTCAGTCATTACTTCGATGTTATATATATTATGTTACATGTGCCAAATTACTCACTGTGATCAGTGCCGGTGATCTGGGCAAGAATGCGGAAAGAGCGGGACTGGGTGGTCCCTGTCCGGGGATGCCAGTCCTCAGTGTCTTCAATCAGTCTCTTCTTGCTGGCATCGCTGTGGGTGGGTGTGTGGTAGAACTCCGTATAGGTATCCACAATGTGCTTCCGAGGGGGGCTGCGTAAGAGAGCAGGGAGTGAAAACGTTTAAATACCTCTTTTGGGCTGTGGTAGCTACAAAGACAGAGGCAGAACTGTGATTTGTCACAGTGGTTGGCTGCAGATGTGTAGATATGAGCTCTACAGGCACACTCGAACACCATGGCTTTATACTACATAAAGCATAGCTTTATAATTACATTAGTACCACTGAAATAATCTTCCTTGTTTCACTGCTGGAACACTTAAACCAGTAAAAATCACCATTACCAAGAGATTTACACATTTAAACCTTTACCGTTTGGGTGGGTTTTTCCTTGGAGATGACAGAGTAAGACAGCAAGAGAGAGTTGTCCCAGCACAAACAGGAAAAGGAGAAAGAGAAAACAAGAAATTAAGTCAGAATGTTGAAAAATGCAGTTGTTCTATCAGATTAGTTTTGTGGGAAAGACAGCCTAAATCCAACTAGTAGTGGTATTTGCTGGCTGCTACCAAACTGTAGCACAGAACTCACAGAAATTCCATTAAAAGGTATTAGAGAGGAATTTGTTTTGGTAAAGCAGGGTAGTCTAGCTCAGATCAAGTCCCTTTTGACAAAATCTCCCTTGATTCACAAGAGCTGTATGGAAGGGCCACCTAGCACACATTAAGTCTTTTTTAAACGCTTGGAAAAGCCTGGATCATAACCAAGCCACTTAAAGCACAGGTGGCAATGTCCTGGGGATCATAACACGGCCATACTTGGGCTCACCATCCATCATGAACGCTAATTTCAACTGGATATTTTCTCCACATGCTATTACCAACCCCTGCACTAGTGTATTTGCAACAGTACGGAACTTTAAAGCTTTGCTTTCAATAAATGATGCATAGAAAACGTGTAATGAGACATCTCAGCTTAGGAACACAGAACACATATATTTATATTTTTAATATATATATATTTATACATAAAATTTATATTCTACAGTTGTTCTCCCAAAGTATCAATATATAAGACCTTTTAAAAGTACATTTATTTCTAAGGATTAACTGTGCAAAAACTAGCTTCTAAGGTATAACTAACTAATTATTATCAATCCTATCTTAGTAGGAAAAAGTAAAGGTTTTTTAGTTTAACTACTTTTTTAGTGTCCAAAGTGTTTCCGGTGAAGAAGGTAGAAAATGAGTGATAATTATGTAAATGATTAGCTGCCACCAAGTAGAAGTGAGGCTCATTCAATGGAACACATTAGTAAATCATTCAGCTTAGAAAATACTTAATACTTGAAAGAATTATGTGAAAGGTATCAAGATTATATCACAAGATAACATTTATTGACACACAGTAGTAGTGAAATATATGTAACAACTCAAACTTACAATAAAGAAAATCAGTGGTATTTCCAGAACAGAGTACAAGATATAAAAATAAAAAAAAGAGTAAAGCATCAAAGCAGTTACTAGCAAAAATACACATGAAAGTTAAAGCGGCAATTAAAGGTGTGAAACTACGTGGAAACGTGATTGCATTTACATGCAGCTCACTGCATTCTTGGAACTACCACAGTGAAATAAGTAGTCTTAGTCAGAAACGAAACATCCCTCTGTCTTCTCTCTTAGATCCTAACTCCCTTTTTTAAGCCTAACGTCTAGTAGCAATGACTCCTTGAGGCCACAAGGTGGTGCCAGAGACAAAGGAAAATGCCATGAGACAGGCTCTCCCTTAACCCAGCCTTGAGGCAAGAGGAGAAAAGGAAACCTCCATCGTGTTTCTCATCTTCAATATGTACGAATCACAGCATAAGGCTATTACTGTTGCTCGCCATATATCAGTATCATATCAATTCGGTATGCAACCTTTCCACAGTCCTCAAACCATTTTTGCTTTCATACTGTATTTCACCATTTACTAGTTCTACTGCCAAGAGCAATTAGCCATCACCTGTTTCCCAATACAGGCACAGCCATCAAACAAATGGTCTGTGGCATAAAAAAAACCCCGAAAATCTGCAAAATACAGCACAGCACAAAGCAAAACCATACCATGTCCAATGCAGACAGAACCATTTACTACACCAAGAAGTTACTAAGAAAAGCTGAAGCTGTTTTGCAAAATTTGAATATGAAACGCTGTAAGAGCTGTCATTTTGCAAAACAAGAATACATGCTGGTTATTCCAACAGGAAAAACAACCATAGTTCAACTCCAGTGCTGTTGATACTAACTTTGTCG
Organism: Upupa epops; assembly: GCA_013397515.1. Lineage (NCBI taxonomy): Eukaryota > Metazoa > Chordata > Aves > Bucerotiformes > Upupidae > Upupa > Upupa epops. The sequence goes on from VZRI01005348.1 coordinate 386,644, forward strand.
CTGCTGTTATCTGCAAGGGAAAAAAGTATTTGATATGTTAATAGATTTCTTTTGCCTTGAAACATTAAAGGAGTTTCCTAACTCAAGCTCTGATAAAGCTGTACATCGTGTAAGTCAAACTCAAGATCATCAAGAGAACCTACAAGGGAAAAATTTCATCCAGCTGAGCTTAAACTGAGTGTGGACATCTTACCTGTTTCAAGCAGCAGACACATTTTCATGCATGAGCTGGCAAGAAGGCCTTGATCAAAGTGTAATTACACTACAGTACATTGGGAGATTTTTTGGAGAAAATCAGTAATACAAAATGCAGAAGCAATATGTAATTTAGTTCAGATGGACCACCTATTCCAAACCTCAATGCTTCTGATACTTCATTAATGCTACCGATTAGACTTTAAATGGGGAGATAAGTTATACTGGAAAAATGTAATTTTCCTATGTGAAACTAAGTAATTAATGCAGCAGCAGAGTGATGTATAATTACTTTAGGGGTTTTTGTTTGTTCAGTTTTGTTTTCTTCCTTAGGACAGACAGCCCAAACATACTACTGAAAGAAAGATGGCAAAACTGAAGTAGGTTTTTGCAGCTCTAAACGTTTTCAAGCTTTCCCAAACTGGACTTGCAATGTTTCCAGAGGAAGAGGGATTTCTTCACCTGTCAGCTGCAACGCTCTTCGGTGAGTATTACTCATCCCCCAACCTGAGGTAGAGCACATAACAGCTCACCCGGTCAGATTACCTTGTTTGTCAAGTGCTTACTCTATGCCTGAAGCACTTCCTACCAGAACACTAGATTTTGTTGCTAGTGTGTCTCTTTTTCAGTACTAATTGCTGCTTTTGTATACTCCTCACACGGTTATTTGCTCAAACAGCATTCAAGGAAAGGTAAGAGATGGTTTGCCAAAGTGCATTCAACCAGACTACTAGCATCCACTGAGTCCTTGGGATCTCCCAACTTCATTCCACTTCTACCCAGCGTGGACTCCTGCCATCATCTGTAAAGAAAAGGGCTGGGAGTTCCCATGACAACAGTGTGATAGGAAACATGTACTGACTGCATGATGAGTCCACATACGGAACACATTCATACTGCAATATAAAGGCCATAGGTTCTTAAAGAAAACTTTCTCTTGCCATGATAGGTACAGGATAGTGATTTCAGTTGAGCTTGAGCTGACACAGATGTTTACCTTTCTTTAGGGTTCCTCATAGACTTTCTATATGGAAACAGCATCGCAGGAGAGAGGCAGCAGTAGCTCAGTTTCTTGGAAGGATGGGAAACAGGTAACCACAGCTTTTAAGGTTTAGGCACAGGTTTTATGTCCTTACAGTTGAAAAGAAAGCTGTAGTTACCCTCCTACCCTTCTTAGCTGAGTTCAATCTGCTAGACACTGCTGTTGGGCACAGAGGCCAGCTGGCATAGCACCGCTGGCATGACATCCATTGCACAGTGGCTGCTGGAAATGAGCCCCTGAGGTACTGCAGCTCCCAGCCCTGCCCGGGAATTTCTGGGAAAGCCCGTGGCAGCCAAGGCCAAATGTGTGGCACCAAAACAGGGCAGTAATATGTGCCCAAGTGCCAAGGATTGCCAATCGGCTCAATTAATAAATAGATTCATTTATTAATCTATTGTTTACCAGTCTAGATACTATACCAGATGTAGCACAAGACTTGCGGCAGCCTCACACTCCTTTTTATGTTAGGACTCCAATATCTACTTTAATATAACAATTATCTGAATACAAAAAATAGTCGAATTTTAAATGTGTTGCCTTTTAGTTAAAGTTGATGTAACGCTACTAAAAATCTGTTTGATCCAGACAGTTTCCTTGAATGCACATGACAGCTTCTTTGTGTGTTGTGCAGAGGAGCAACGAGCCATCTGTCCCTTAGGTCCCAGAAGAGAGGCATTCTCCACAAGTCCTGCTGGGGCTACAGGTTGTTCTTTCAGACAATGTCATTCCCTGCTGTCACAGCATCCACTGACCCTTCTTGACAGACTGCTCTGCATTTCTGAGTGCCTGCTGCTTTTGGTTGCCATATTAGGAGTCAAAATACACAGTGATACACTGATATCATAATTCATGATAATTAATACCAGGCTTGTTGTAAGGTCCAGAATACACTGTGATAAAACACAGCAAGTGAAGCATTTGGTGACCCTGATTCAGCTTAGCTGTGATACTCTAATGTGCCACTCCTGATGAAAATCATCACTGAAGGTCTGGCTCAGTTCCCTGGAGCATCCTTTTTAAGATGCAAGTCCTTCCTCAGAGACACATTTCTGAGGATTAAATTACTTCTCCAAGCTGTGTTTTACTCAGCCCTTAAACAAGCCTGGCTTTTTTCCTGTGAGGAAAGACCCTCACAGCAAAAACAAAAATCCCACCTACCCATTTTGCTGTTTACTCTCCCCCTGGTTTTCTGTGAATCCTCGTCGTGGCCCCTCGGCTACATCCTGGGCCCCTTCGCCGGCAGTGGCACTCAGGGCAGCATTGTGTGCAGGCTGCCATGGGACATTAACTGCAGGTTTAGCAGCGCTCAGCACAGGCAACCGCTGCTCAGCGTTAGGCTTGGCGTTAACATGCAGCCCGGGTGCAGCGGACAGGGCTGGGGATGGCGCCGCTGGCTGCGCCGGGGTGAAGGCGGAGGATGGTGATGGGATGGAAGTGACTTTGGAGGAGGCTACGGCTCCGAACGGCCTCGGTGTCTTATTGTAAGCCACGCTCGCTGTGGCAGTGACTTTGGGTGCGACAGCAGAGGTAATGGGCACAGGCTTAACTACTTCTGTAGGTTCTCCCTATGTGAGATGAAAAACAAAACAGAAACACACAAAACCACGCCACACGCATGCACATTCCTCAGCAGGGAGATAACCCATCTAGCGCAACACGAAGAAGCAAAAGCAAGCTTTACTGAGCCATGAAATGCATGGAAAAAAAAAATGAGTCATGCATTTTAGGAAAGGGAATGATCCAAGCATACACAATCAATATGAAATCCCCTGATGCTAACTCCTCATCATATCCAAAACAGACACCTCACAAATCGAATTCAAGAGAAACTGAAGAATGAATCCATTGCAAAACCCATTGAGTAGGGAAAAAAATGTTGTTTTTTGATAAAAAAAACCCCATTCCACCTCTAAAACCAAATTCAAGATATGACTGCTCCCCACACACACAAATGGCCTGTGTGTATGGATCTGTGGATGCCGCCCTTCAGAGTGGAACCAGAGACCCAAAGCTCACTTATTAAGGACCATACTGCAGGGTTTAGCAGTCTTCTCCAGTTGGATGACTGAAGTGTCTCATCTTCTACACCCCTGTCAGATCGAAGCACGCAAAATTATGATTCCCCACCACCACCTTCCTGTGGGAGCCGTTTTAAAATAGTGGTTCCCAAATGGCAGCCTTTCAAATCAGGGTCAGCAACGGATAAATGCAGTGTACTATGCACATACACATTACTCATGTCCTACTGGAGATGATTTTCAAGTACAGGCCACTTGTAAGCATTTTCAGGTTCACAAACATTTTAGCAGTGGGCTTGGTACAGTTAGGTTAATGGTTGGACTTGATCTTAAAGGTCTTTTCCAACCAAAAAGATTCTATGATTCTCTTATCAAAAAGGAGGGTTTGAAACTAATGCTTGAGGTAAACAAACATTTGAAGAACTCAAGAATAACTAATTCCCCGAGGCTCTAAAGGAGAGCGAGGGGAAATTGTTCTCTAATATTAAGATAAGCATCTTTTAAATACAAAGGAAAATTTCAGTGCACATTAAATAAACCAAACCCAAATGGACAAAAATCACCAAAAGGCACACCAACTGTCTCTTAGGATTAGAGGAAAAAGTTCAGAAACATCTTTCTAAGAAAGAAAGCATTCTGAGAGTCGGAAGATAACATTTATTCAGGGGTTTTTGTTGTTGTTTGCCAATTATTTGCCAGATGTCTCAATGTTTTTTTGGAAAAAAACCCAAATCACTCAAACATTCAAATGCTGTAATACTCTTAGTATCACACATGGAAAGCAAGCATGTTATATTGAAAGTAAGTTTGAATGACAATGCTTATTAGCAACAGGGTTTGACACAGATGGGTAACAGGGCCACATGCTTGGTTGTGATAATTATGATGAACATACCTTTGGTACTTGAATAATATCAGGTTTTTTTAGAGAAGACACTCTGGAAGAGAAAAGATTACAGTCTTAAAAAGTAAGTTATTTAATGTTTAAACATTTCCCTCTTCTAACTCAACCACATCCACCTTCAGATACGTAAACTCCTCAGTTAAACAAAAAACATTCAAGTTAAGCCTATAACAATAGCTGTTTGTACTGGGAAAAGGCAAAAAACCCCTGGATTAATTCATATAGATACAACATTAGGAAACTCTAGGATCTCTCATCAAGTACTCTTTGATTTATATATTCAGAATACCATACTTAAAATTAGCAGATTTTGGCTCAAGATTTCTTATTGTTTTCCATCATTTCAAACTATGTCAGGTAACTCAAAAACAGCTTAAGAATAGTCCACAAACTTTATTGAGGCTTAAATATAACAAATTCCTTTCATAACACCACCACCAAACATCCTTCTGGAGGACTTCACAAGTTAAATAACACAAACTTTTGACAGTCTTTGGTCTTCAAAAGCCTGTGTAAAATCACTTGAAATTCACAGTAGATGGCAAAAAAATTTCTTACAAACAATGAATGCACTGAAACTGCTCTGGGTGGCAGCAAGGAAAACAAGGATCACAATGGAAAGGATTAAGATTAAGAACTGACAGATTTTTCTCACATCCAAAGCGAGCTGGCAACACATTACACATAAAGACTTCTCGCTTGATTTTTATTTTCAGGTTTGCACACATACATGCAAAAATACAACACACACACACACTGAAGTACAAATCCAAATAAAGCACCAAAAGATCTGACATACTAACAGTTTGCCTGCAAATGCTGCTGTTGGTTCAACAGAGCCTTTTCATGCCCTTCCGACAGCAAGTGGCTTCTTGCCACATTTCAAAACGTTTCTGGCCATATTTGGTAGCTTCTCAGAAAAGCTGGCACCATCAGTGATGCAAGAAGCAGCAACCATATCCTGCCTGAAATCACACAACCTGGATTTCTGACAAATCTTCTAAACTGGCTTTTGAAGAACTGAGGCTGGATTCTCATTTCCTCATTTGCTGAGGAGATCAGCTAACAAAAGCTACAAGTTAAGACACTTCTTTTATAAGCCAGTTCTCCTACTTCTACCAGGAAAACACTGAGAACTAGACTTGAATTATGAGCACACAGGCAATTTATTTTTCAGTTTCCTCCTTTTTTTTTTCTTAACCCCTTTTATGTTTTTTACTAATTGTGTTCAAAATGTTTACTGCTTCCCTTGAAGTTTGTCAGATTGCAGCAACAGCAATCCTGCTGCAGGTTCAGTGGCTAACACACAAGGAAGACACAGATATATACAGGCATATACTCCACACGGTACGCTTGCATAAAAAACACAACTATCACATGAGAAGATCCTTTCCCGCACTTCACCTTCCCATTCGTGGATACCCGCTGACACACATGATGTCTACACTAACAGTAATTCCCAGAGAGGGTTTTGTCTGCTCTGAAGAACAGGTCCTGTCCTCCCTTTCCCACAGAGCTTGCAGCCTATGAGAAGGCTAACCTCTGGCCCTCCAAAGCGCTGGGGAGCATCATTAATCACTTCTAATTGCAGAGTTGTCAATTTGCAGCCACAAAAGCAAGAAGAAACATGAACACATACAAAAACTTCTTTCAGAAGTAGAAGGAAACACGCATTTTACTCAATACTGTAAGTATAAATCGTTTAATAGAGTAACTTGGAATGTTTTGTGCGTTAGTTAATCTGATCTAACAGTAAGAAGCAGAAATACATTTAATATTCTAGTCAACCATTATATTTTATGCTCAAGAGAAAACTCCTTGCTAATGCTGGACCTCAACGTTTTAGTCTCTAAATGAACACTCTTGACAGTTTTTTTGCTATTACAAAATAATTTGCATGGAGAGGACAAGATTGCTCTGCATTCATCCACAGAGCACTGAAAAAGAATGATGTGAAACCACTATGCCCAGATGATCTGAATGCATGCTCTTATAGAAGTAATCTTCACAATAATCATACAAGATGAAGAAGAAAAAGTTTGAAAAAAGGCCTGATAATTGAAATGTTCCAAATTTCTTTCAACACTGGGGTCAGACAGCACAATACTTTATTTCACCCAAACATACTTGAAAAAAGGGCATAAAGGCGTGTGTCCCAGACATAACTCAAGCAGCTTAACTTGGCTTTGTTGACTTCAGACCATAATCAGCCTAAAAATTTGTGATTTATCCCCCATCGTAAAAAAGAAAATGCTCACCCAGCAAACTGAGCCACCAAGATCTGAATGTGAAAAATGCACTGTGGTCAGACAAGACACTGCAAGAGGAAATGCACATGTCAAGCTGAAAAGCAAAAACACATCCAACACATACATTTAAGAAAATCCTTCCCTTAGGATTTTGATAGATGCTACCAAATTGCACAGCAAATGAGTCACTAAACTGCAGAATCTCACATATTTTTTTAGCTGTTAGCACTTCACTTGCCACACAGAAACTGAACACATTAGGATTTCACACTGGTTTGGTCACAATAAACATATGAATAACTGATAGTGAAGGGTTTCAAAATGAGATGTCACTACTCACTAGGAAAGCAAGGTGGCTTGAAGCAGGATATTTTCTGAATTATTTAAAACTAGCGCTTGATTATATTAGTTTATGCATTGTTTTCAATTACATACCAACAAAGCCAAGACATAAAAGCTCAGTACAAATGCTTATTATAAACACCACAAACAAAAGACCTTGGCAAATGGCTGCAGTTTTGAGCTTCTTATAAATTCCCATAGACAACGAAAATAAAAACAGCAGCCATCACTTACTGACAGCTTAATACTGAAAATGAGATTGCCCAAAGGCTTCTGTACAGGCTTCTCCACACAAGCCATTTATTCTTTCAGGAAAAAGCTATACTTAGCCTGTGTAAATAGTTCATTTTGACCAAACATAATCAAATTTGCTTTCTAAACATACCACAAGCCATTCCTCTCTGATGAATACTTTTGTGACATTTAATGCAATTCAAAACATTCCAACTTCCAACACAGCCTTATTAGGAAAATGCTATAGTCTGCTCTTCACCAGGAGCAACACACCCCGCAAAAACTATTCATTCCTTCCATTCAGCTTTTATTCAACCTTTTTACAAGTATTTCACCCATTAAAAAAGGGCAAGCAATTCAACAGAAGCATCTATAATAACCAATAACTGGGAAAAAACCCAGTTTTAAAGCTGTATAGTATACATATACATACACACATATATACATATACAGTATATAGTATACTCGATAGTATTTCATGCTTCTGGAAGTATTATAATTTGATGCCTCAGCTACACAGGCCAATTATCAAAAATGCTGTCACCTCAGTAATTAGCATTATAGAAATAAATTGGATGCAAAGCAGGAGATTTTTGTACAAGTCTGTGTGTATGACCACAGAACAGAAGCCCAAACCTCAAGCCTCCTGCCAATAAATGCCTAAAGTGTCACTGAACCTGAAACCCAAGACTTTTCAGACTCATGTCTCCTCTGAATTCCATTTAAAGTCCCATCATCCTCAGTCCCTTTGTCTCTTAGTAAAGGCACCATATTATATCCATAACCTTAAAAGCAGACGCCAAACTCAACAGAAAGGAAGTCCTAAGAAGGAAACCAAGTTTCTGAGACCCCATATAAGCAAGGGGAGCATGCAACACAAGCATAAACATAAGTATTATGCTTGGGGTTTTCACATCTCTGTGAGTTAAAGGATTTCTCAAACTCCTGTGGGACATACAATAGGAAGCACCTGAAAAAATCTTCATTGCTGAAATGTTGTCAAGGCTGTTCATTTGTCACTCTGAACGAAACTTTCTAAGGGGAAGAATCAAGAAAAGAGGAATTTTTCCCACCCCTCTCACTTTTAAATCTACCTCCTTTTTCCCAGCAGATGCATCAGGACACTGACCGACAGCAGATACTACATGCCTGAAAAGCCACTGGTGAGGTTTACCTTCTGGAAACCTGATTTTTTTAGCCATTTTGCCATTACAGACTGCAATTCTGTTATTTTACTTCATTTTACTTCTAGAGAGCAGTTGGTTGATAGGCCAGGAAGTGAAACGCATTTACTTCCATAAATTAGCCAACTCATGAAAAAAAGATGACAAGCAGAAAATGTTTAACATATAATGCAAGCCATGACTTTCACTAGGGGTTATCTGAATGAAAACACACACAAATGTAATTTAAAGCACAGAAAAAAAAGCCATCGAGATATATTTCTTTTTTTTCCTTAGACCCAAGGCCCTTTCTATCCCCTTTCCATCACAGCCATAATTCATTTCTTACCAAGTTTGGCTGGCTCACAGCTGAATAGCAAAAGCTGTTCTTAAGCTTGCTCCTTGTTGCAACTTACACACCATCAGAATATATATTGCATATACCAATATAAACTCACAACTGTGTTTCCCAGTGTTTTGTAGAAACACACTCAGTGTCTTGGGGCAATGTCAGTTAGTAAATCAGCACTTCAGCCATCCTGCCATCATAGAACCGTTCAGGTTGGACAAGATCTTCAGAATTCTTGAGGCCAAGCCCACTGCTAAACCATGCCCTTGAGCACCATATCTACGTAACTTTTAAACACACCCATGGATTGAATCCCCTCTCTGGGCTGTCAATTTCAATACCAGACGACCCTTTTAACAAAGAAATTTTTCCTCATGTCTAACCTAAACCTTCCCTACTGCAACTTTAGGCCATTTCTGCTTGTCCTGTCAGACTACAAACCTTCCACACTCCAATGTATGGCAAAGTAGTGTTAACCAAATTATTAAGTAGTACTGGAACTGGACTCTGTTGTAGTCACTGCAAAAAAAGAGGTGGCTTTCTTCAAAGAGTAATGTTTTCAAACCTATAGTTTGGTCATCAAGGTTTGCTAACATATCAACAGATGGCTGTCAACAATATTGTCTTTCTTAAGTTGTTCTCTTTGTCCTAGTTTATTATGTCAGTTTTCATTCATGAGAGCATACCAAATGATGGCAAACATGGGAATGTTCATTACAACCAAGCAATGCAGACTTCAGCACTGACCATTTGTCTAAGGGAGCAAATGGCCAATTCCAAACCAGTGACATCAGGGAGAGGAAATGTGATGCACAATGGTGTTTCAAACAGTTCTAGGAGTTGCGGTATGAACATTTTGTTCTGGAAACTATACTTTATAAACAATCCTCACTCCTCTTACTCTATGAAATACTGTAAACTTGTGATAATTCAAACGTGAACAGCATGAGACAGCTGTGTCACCATTAACAAAGCACTGAGATTATTTTCTGTAGATGCACCCTTCATACAGGAAATCTCTCAAAAGGGTTATAAACTTGAAGAGTGGAGATTTACATTAGATATTAGGAAAAAACTCTTTCTTGTGAGGGTGCTGAGATGCTGCAACAGATTGCCCAAGGAAGCTGTGGCTGCCCCATCCATGGAAGTGCACGAGGCCAGGTTGGATGGGGCCCCGAGTAACCTGATCTAGTGATGGTGTTCCTGTCTATGCAGGGGAGTTGGAACTAAATGATCTTTAAGGTCTTTTCCAACCCTGACCATTCTATGATTCTAGAAAAAGGGATCTCTCCAGATGCACCACTTCAAACAGCTGATAACTTTTCACCTTCATGCCCATTGATGGAGTATATTTAATTGAGTCTACTGAGACCATCAGTATTTATTTATTGACTAGAACAGTTCCTTCAGATAATTATTAATTCATTATATTTAGACCTTCACATGCTCACATCTTGCCTGCCCCCAGCATGCCACATTACAACGAAGCACTAGGTCAGGTAAAAGCAAGACAAATAATGTTCTTACTTTACTTGCTGTTTGACAGTTGGCCAAATCAAACACAGGTCCCCCCACAAATTTTAATAAGATTTGGGACTTTATCATTGTTTGTTAAAATAAACAGTGAGAGACAGAAACTGCCCTCTGCTTTGGTATTCCTACCCACAAAGGATTAGTTGTTTGCAAGACCTCCCAAAAGCAACCATTGCTCATAGTCTCATTCCTGTGGTCTGTGGCAGCCCTACAGAACACATTTATAAAGAGAGTTTAAGTGCAGGCAGATAATATTTTATTCTATTAAAGTAAACCCAAAAGTCAAACAGAAAGCTGAGAGGAAAAAAGACTGCGGAATTTACCTCACTTACCTTCTGACAAGCAGAGACTTTGAAAACCCTGCTTCTTGCTCACAGGAAGACAGAAGGCTTAGAAGCCTGGAGAGCCCACGCATATGACCATAACCAGTCAAGAATGGGCTTGTGTGTCTGTACCTGCCCATGTGTTCCTTGGACAAAGTCCAAACAGGTAAAGCATCCTCAGTACCAAGTATAGCCATTGTCTTACAATCCTATATGGAGAGATGACTGCCAGCTGTCCTAGAAAAGTATAAAGCAGCCTGTTTACAAGTAGGTAGCTCAGTGTGTCTACATAAGTTCAGCAAGCAGGACTCCTGCGTTGACACTGCTGGGCTATTCACAAGCAACAGGAAAATCAATGGCTTGTATACAAGACCTCCCTATGCATTACCTTCAGGGATGGTGGACATTCCAATCAGTTATGCCTTGTTATACACTGCTTCCTTAAGGCTTTCCTAAAGCTATTTTGCCAAGTAACAGGATCTACAACAGATAAATGCAAATAAGACATAACTCTACTCAAGCTTTTAATAAAGTAGAAATTATTCATTTGAATTTCTTTAGAAATTCTTGCTAGACACTAATTCTAACACAGCAAGCAAGCTACCTTGCAAAAATATACCTATGCTTTCCACTAAGCTGGCTGAAGGACCTATAGTCCTAGTCAGTCTCCCACAAGCACTCAAAAAAAAAAATGCCCAACATCATGCTGACTTCAGTCCATCATTGAACCTAGATTATAATTTAGAAGCTTCAAAGCTAAACACTTTTTTCCAAGGCTTTCCACAGCACAGTGACTGATGTTTTAATTACCTCCTTTGTTTGAAACACAGTGCAAATAAGCTTGAAAACGCAGTCATATCTATTTTAACTGGAAATTTGTGACAATTGCCTTCCCATCTTTAATAAATATCTTTATTTGGGATTTATAGCTATTTCCACTGAAGTGCCTGTTTGGGATTTTTTTCTCTTAAGAATCTATCAGTTTAGAGTGGTGTTAGATTATTTTACTACTTATGGAAGCTAAGCACATCTGCACAAAACAGCTTGCCCATTCACATCTTGAAGAAAAACTGAGAAACCAAGTGAGCCAAACCCTCTCTTGGCGGTATTGGGCAGCAGTAACAAAGCAAAGCCAGGTGCTCCACCAGGTTATCAGAACAGGAAGCGATCTTTCACCCAGATCCCAGAAGCGTTGCCTAGGCATCTTTGGCCAAATCCCAGCTGCTTCTTCACACCTCCTGCTTCTTAGTGGCTTTTGATGGTACAGGAAGACCACAAACAACCTAATACTACAACTTCAGAAGTTCCACCCGTGGTCCATGGAGCTCTACACTTTTTCAACCACATGGGCATGCAAAGAGCCTGCTGCAACTGCATGGCCAAGCCTTGGCCTGGAGGTCCACAACTGCCAGGAACACGGTAGAAGTAATCAACTATGCTAATTCATGCAAATGTGATGCTAAATATATCAAAAAGGATAAACTCTGATGGCTTTAACAGAATATGCTATAATTTTAATCCTTTCCAATTAAGATCAGGAATACCATTAAGCTTTTTATCAACTCCTGTGAATGACCCACCACTGAATGATTAATTTTTTCCCCATCCAGCTCTTCAGACACTTCTTTCCTTCCTCCAATATCACTTCAGGGGCAATGGATGAACATCCATCCTCAAGGTGCACAAGTCCAGACTCTGGAAAACTGCCCCAAGGATGACCACAGGTCTTTCCATCACAGGGGCATCACAGCCAGCATGTACCTACACCAGTCACTGCGGCAGGTGTGTTTAGCGTGGCTTCCCAGGCTGGCTGCAAGTGACACCACCGTAGGCATTAGTGTTTGTGAACAGACCACATTACAGAATTATTACAGGAACAATTTAACAAACATGCACTTGGCACAAGCAGTTAACTTCTCCTCTACAGGTCCTCAACTTCTGTTGCCCTTTATGGTTTCCGTGTATTGTTTCTATGTTTCTATGCTCAAGGTCACTGGCTTAGCTGTGCGCACAGTAGGTCCGCAATGCCGAGAAAAGCTATGAAGTGTGGCTGGCTATTTTCTTCTTCACTCCAGAAGCTAATTGAGGAAGATGAAAAAGCAGCAGTGATCTCAAATTGTAAATTCCTGTACTCAATAAATTGGACAAGGAACCAGTCATAGTGGAAACTCTAATGCTGATTAAGCAAAGGTGCATAAAGCAGAGTGCTGTAGCTTTTCCTCCTGTTTGCAACAACTATGGAAAGATAAAAATTAATAACCCCATCTGATTCTGACCCACCAACTAACTAACGGACTTGTCAGCCTTTTCCCTTCCAAAGGACCAGCTTTAGAAAAGGTAGCTTTTACACTTCAGGCTCAAAATACTTCGTTCCCAGCACACTCACAGCATATGAAACAATTAACTGCTCTTGTGGGCAACTGATCACTGACGCAAATCAACTCACGGCCACAAAGCCAGCTGGGCATTTTCACAGTGCTGCAAACATTACTTTGACCATCAGGCAAGGCAATAGTAAGCAAGCAGTGTTTGAGAGGCACAGTGTGCTTTTACCACCTCACGGGGCTTTGTGGTTCTGTGCCACAGATGTTACGTTTTACAGACAATATCCTGGAATTTTTCAGGGGCAGCGATTTGTTTAAAACTGGGCAAAGAAAAAAAAGCAGTCCCCAGAGCACTGCAGCTGTACAATGCAGCTATTAATAGATGCTCTGCAGCTGCAACTTAACCTTCTACTAGATGGTGTGGCAGATACACACCTACCTAAACTTGCAGTGCTCACTCAACTTGGACTTAGCTTTATTTCAGACTTCTAGAAGGTCCCATACACCTGAAAACCTGCCTGCTTTTCCCAGCACCACCAAATACCCCTCCTGTCTCATCTGTTACCCTTTCACGATACTACATGTCTTTGTGTAAGACATTTTCCTAGCAATCAACCTGTTTATTCCAGTTCACCTCTTCTCTAGAGGAAGGTTGTAACAGTCCTACTGATGACTCAGGACACCACAATTTTGATTCTCAACAGCTGAGAGATGATCTTACATGGCAGAGACGGGTTTTATTTAAAGAGTGGGTCATTTTTTCCTGTGGGCTGATGCTTAGAAACAGTTTGTCTGATAACAGTGGTGAGTTCACATAGTTACCCTGCGGTTTTTTCCTATTCTTCCCATCCCATGTTCACAACAGTGTTAATTCAACTACCTGAAGTTGATAAACAGTTACCTGCATAGGTACTAAACACACTATTCATCCAGTTCAGCTAACTCGAACTATTTTCAGGCTATGAAAGGCACAGCCCATATTTAACCCATGTAAGCTTCTTTTAATCCATTTAGAGACAACTGTCCCTTGACAGATCATCACGTATCCTTTTATAATTAAAGGACGCCTGCAAGTTAGCGTCATAAACCCTGCATGTTGCAGAGCTGTGCTTTTCAAAAGGAAAGCAACAGGTGCAGGGCATATTCTGTATGTGAAAAGCAAAAGTGTAAATAGAAACAAGTAGCATCACTCATGGTACCTAAACAATAAGAGGAGTGTTTATGAAGGAAAAAATGACAACAATTACACAGTGGACTGAGGTAGAATGGACTTGAGCATTACTGGGTCAGAAAACTGTCCACATTTCTGAGCCATACAGAACCCACAATAGTGACCAGTGAAAATGATTCTCTTTCCTTGTTTAACATGGGGAAAAATAGGAGCAAGATTAAGTCAAATTATAAAAGAAAAGAAGAATTTAAATAAATGCTGTTAGGCATGTCACACAGTGGAGGTACTCTTATCAATTACAAATCCCCACATTTCTCAAGAAAGGGGATGGAAGTTTTACTCTCAAATATATTCACAGGTAAGGAGAGTCAGAATCTGATAAATGCTTCAACTTTCCAAAACACAATCTTTCCATCTATCTAGACGTGGTCAGGAACATAGGAAGCACCACTGTTCATGCATGACTGCAGAATGACTGCCAAGTCCCAAGGCTACTTCAAGTTCTGAGAAGTAAACCAACAGGGCTTCAGAAACTTTCTGATCAGAAAACTGAGTCAAACAGCTATTCTTCAATTTCTCCATCTTTCTGGCAATCTCATTAAACTACTGAATTCAATGAACATTTGGTGACACTAGCATTGGGGACTCGAAAGCACCAGCAAGGCGCTTTCATTTTCAGTGAGTCACTGTTTTCTTTCTGATAATAAAATTGCTAGTGGGAAGGTAACTAGCACAGAGGGGGGGAAAAAAATAAATAATACCGATCAGTGTCCCAAAACACTACTAACAATACGGTCGTGCCAGCCTCAAGCTTTTTAAGTGGTGACAGTCACAGAATCATTTTCAAGAAAACCCCTCAACCCAGCACTGCCAGGTCATCACTAAACTGTATCCCTCAACACATGTCTATCTGCCTTTTAAATACTTCCAGGGATAGTGATTCCACCACCACCCTGGGCTGCCTGTTCCAATGTTCAATAACCCAACCTTTCCAGTGAAGTAGTTCTTACTAACTTCCAGCCTAAACTTTTGCTGGTAGTTACAGAGAGTGACAAGGTCTCCCTCAGCCTCCTTTTCTCTAGGCTAAACAACCCCAGTTCCCTCAATCACTCCTCAAAGGACTTGTGCTCCACACCCTTCACCACTGCCCTTCACTAAACACACTCCAGCACTTCTATGTCATCTTGTTGTGAGGGACCCAGAACCAAACACAATATTCAACAAGCAGCATTGCCAGTGCTGAGTACAGGGGGCCAATCTTCCCCCTACTCCTGCTGGCTACACTGCTTCTGATACAAGACAGGATACCACTGACCTTTTTGGCCACACTGCTGGCTCATATTCAGGTGACTATCAATCAATACCCCCATGTCCTTTTCTGACATGCAGCTTTCCAACCACACATCCCCAAGTCTGTAGCCTAGCACGGGATTGTGATGACTCAAGCACAGGATTCAGTACTTGGCTTTGTTGAACCTCATACAATTAACATCAGTCTGTTGATCCAGCCTGTCTAGATCCTTCTGCAAAGCTTGGCTATCCCCCAGCAGATCAACATACCTACCCAGCCTGGCATCATCCACAAACTTTCTGAGGGTGTACTCAATGTTCTCATCCAGATCATAAAGACATTAAATAAAAACAGATTTGTGCTGCTAATGTCATGATTATTTACATGCCAGCTAATAGGCCCCTGCACTTGCAAGTAGTTACAGGATGGGTTGCACAGGTCAAACCAAAAAAGGGTAGAAAAGCTTTGCTTGAAATTGTGAATAACAAGTCGCCATCAGTTGTACAGAAGAACATTTTAAGAACCATTTACAGAAGAGCTTCCATCAAAGGTATTTGCACAAAATACACTATTTGAAAGCAGACTTTTTACCTGAAATATAGGTAAAAATAAACTATTTACCCGAAATACAAGAACCCTGAAAGCACTGGCTCACCTACTGAAATAAACCATTTGTTACCAACAGCTGCATGCTAGTTCAATCCTGCAAATTATTGTTACATGAATTAACTTTTCTTTTACTAAAAGACAGTGTCCTGCTAAGCCACAGCATGTAATGCTACTTCATAGCCTACTACCTGAAGGTATTCTCTCAGAGAAAGAAGGTCATGGGTCTCAGCTACTTCCTGTAAGAGTCTTCAGCCAAGCACTTGACTTGGAGCTAGGAAATACAGCGTAAAACCCTGCTGTCTTCACTGTGAATTGTGATACTTGGCTTGATCACTTTGGACACGATGAGAAGTTCAACTGCCCAGACATCTGCTTGTAACAATGCATGCATGTTAGGCTGACCAAGAACCAATATTATTTTTCTTGGGCCAGCTGCTATCAACAAGAGAGAATACCCACAAAGAGAAAAACATGTGAGCCATAGGAAGGCTTAAGATCTCTGCAGTCTCATGGAAATGTGAGGAATCACTTCTTCATAGCTCTTAAAAATCATCTGTGTAGTTACACAGAGCTTGATTTGAGTACCATGTGCTGGCTACCTTCCAGTCTCCATATGCGATATCACCCAGATAGCGTCACGTGCACCAAGTCCAATTTTAGAAGCTCTCACTAGGTTTGGCCCTTGCCTACCCAAGCCTTTCCTACACACCTGGCCAGCTCCAGAGATGCAGACAATTCGGAATGACTGCAGCTACAAGAGCTTCCTACTCTACAGGCCAAAAGACTTCCATGTTTATCATCACAAAAATCTCCTAGGGCAGAATAGAAAGGTTAGTAGATTGAGGAAAGTTCTCCTCTCCTTCTAGTCTGCCCTGGTCAGACGACATCTGGAATACTGTGTCAAGTTCTGGCCCCCTCAGTTCCAGAAGGACACAGAACTGCTTGAGAGAGTCCAGCATGGAGCCACAAAGATGATGAAGCGCATGGAGCATCTCCCTGAGGAGGAAAGGCTGAGGGAGCTGGGTCTCTTTAGTTTAGAAAAAAAGGAGACTGAAGGGTGACCTCAATGTTTACAAATAAGGAAAGGGCAGGTGTCAGGAGGCAGTACCAGCCTCTGCTCAATGTCATCCAATGATAGGACTAGGGGCAACAGGTGTAAACTGGAATATCAGAGGTTACACATAAATGTGAGAAGAAACTTCATGGTGAGGGCGACAGCGCACTAGAATGGGCTGCCCTGGGGGGTTGTGGAGTCTCCTTCTCTGGAAATGTTTAAAGACCTGCTTGGACATGTTCCTGTGAGACTTGATCTAGGGGGATCCTGCTCTGCCAGGGGGATCAGACTAGATGATCTTTTGAGGTCCCTTACAATCCCTAACATTCTGTGAAATCTGATCATCTTCTGAATCTTGCCCTTTTCTACCAGTTTTCCTGGCAGATCTACGATGCCCTAAATCAGGAACCAGTCTCAGCCCATTAAGGGCATATACTGTAACTTCATTTCCACATTTTTATCTAAATGGGCAGTAGCAAAGTCTGAGAGATTTTCTTTAAGAGCAATTTAAACCCACAAAAAAACCTGCAACTACCACAACCACCCGAAACAACCAAACAGAAATCCACCACTCAGACTGATAGACAGACAGATGAAAATGGAAAAAACCTCAAAATACCAAGAGGTAACGTAACGATGTGGTGACTCATCATGAGACAAGTTTGCTGTGGTGTTTAAAAAAAAAACCATAAAAGCAAACAACAGAAACACAGTTCATCATGAGAAGGATCAGATGAATTCTTAGCATTTTTAAATAGTACAATCATTTGGGAAAATTTCAGAACTAACAGGATAATGAAGAATAAATATCTAATGTTTGCAGTTATTCAAGCTCACCCTCATACTTCCTTTTAGCCTCACCCACAGAGCACAGCTATTCGTGGTATCTCACCTTAACAAAGAGGCATTTTCTAGTGCTAATGTATTGGGAAAACACAGGGGAGAAAAAAACCTGCCTCAGCCAAGGAAAATATCCGCAATCAAAAGTAAACATGTTGCTTTAAAATAAAGAAGAGCCATACAATTACATCAGACCAAGTCACATAAACAAGCTACAACCCAACAATCTCTCTTTTGCAAAGAAAGAAAATGAAAACATCAAGAATAGTTTCACTATGTCCTTCCTTCAGATCCTGATCACAGATGTGCTGTGTCTACTCATTACCAGCTTACAGCAGAAAGAATTCAGGTCTTATCCTGCACTGGTGAGACCACATCTGGAGTATTGTGTCCAGTTCTGGGCCACTCAGTTCAAGAAGGACACAGAGGTGCTGGAGGGTGCCCAGGATAGAGCAACAAAGATGACAAAGGAAGTAGAACACCACCCTGATGAGGAAATGCAGAAGGAGCTAGGAAAAGAGGAGGCTGAGAGGTGACCTCATTCATGACTACAAATATGTGAGGTGGTGGGTGTCAGGAGGATGGACCCAGTCTCTTCTCAAGGTCATCAGGTGATAGGACAAGGGGTAAGGGGTGCAAGCGGGAACATAAGAGGCTCCATATCAATACCAGAAGGAACTTCTTCCCAGTGAGGGTAAGGAAGCATTGGAACAGGCTGCCCAGGGGGGTTGTGGAGTCTCCTTCTCTGAAGGAATTCAAGACCTGCCTGGATCTGTT
>VZRI01005348.1:405811-497805 GCA_013397515.1 Upupa epops
CTGGAAAAGAGGAGGCTCAGGGGTGACATTATCACTGTCTCTAACTACCTAAAGGGTGGTTGTAATCAGGTGAGGGTCAGTCTTTTCTCCCTGGACACTGGAGACAGGACAAGGGGTCACAGTCTTAAGCTCCATCAGTGGAGGTTTAGATTTGACATTAGGAAAAGTTTTTTCACTGATAGAGTGATCCAGTTTTGGAACGGGCTGTCCATGGAGGTGGTTGGGTCACCCTCCCTGGAGGTGTTTAAGGTTAGTTTTGATGAAGTGATGAGTGGCATGATCTAGATGTTAGGTTTACTTGGTTGGTTTTAGGTTGGACTAGATGATCTTTAAGGTCTTTTCCAGCTTCATCGTTACTGTGATTAGTGTGATTAAGTGTGCCTCACTAAGTGCCACAGCCAGTCTTTCCTTAAATGTCTCTAGAAATGGGAACTCCACCACCACTCTGAGCAGTCAATTCCAGTGTCTGGTCACCCTTTGCATGAGGGAGAGCTTCCTAAACATCCAACCTCACTTGGCTCAGCTTCAGGCCGTACCCTTTGATCCTGTCACCAGTTTCCTGGGCGAGGAGTCCAACCCCCACGTGTCTACAACTTCCCTTCACGTAGTTATAGGGTGTGATATAGCCGCCCAAGTCCCCTCTTCTCCAGGCAAACAGTCTCAGTTCCCTCAGCCTCCCTTCAAAAGACTTCCTCTAGTCCCTTCACCAGCCTCACTGGTCTCCTCTTTACTTAGCAGCTAATGTAAGCTGAGGTCATATGGTTTAGGTTTAGTTGGGATTTTATTAAAAACGTGACCTACAGGATTTTGTTCCTTTAAGACATTAGTTCTGAAACATATGTGGATCCTACGAAAACTCAACTGTAACCACCTTTAATAAACATCGTTCATGCGGCTAGGAAGTGCTGGGAGAAATTTTTCTCTTACATGAGACATCTATTTCTCTTCTTCCAAGACACATTTCCTACCTAAATCCCTTCTACATGGTAACTGACAGAATACTGCATTTTTTCCTGTTTTGTTTTTAAATGACGCTGCTATTTACCTGAGCTGTGCTGAATCGTGATTTTGTCCCAGCTTCCACCTAAGTCTGTTCACAGCAGCACTGTGCCACCTTAGCCAGAAGCCTTCCCACCAGCAGAACTTCAGAGTGCTCTTTCTCTTACCTGCTCAAATTGCACCAGTTTATTGCTCTAGGAAAGCTACCTTCTGCCAAGTGCAAGCAATACAAAAACCCAACCACCATACTCTCTTTATAATTAAGTCATTCAACATTGTTCCAATGTAGGCAACTCTAAGAGACACAACAGAAAAACATTAGGTCCAGGCATCATGTCGATAGGATGGCCCTTAAGGGTTAACAAGACTTTATGGAAAATGATCGAGTTGTCAAGCTATCACTTTCCAAGCCCTGGAAAGGAGAAAACTGGCAACTCTTTTGGCCAAAGGACTCCAAGATGACTATCAGCAGGCACTCTTAGAAATTTCAGTTCTTGAGAGGCCTTGAATGGAAAGTATTACACATTCTTGTGCTTGCAAAAACTGTTATACATTACATTGAGCCCAGTGCATGTACTTCAGTGCCTGCACGTGTCACTGAAACTTACAGTCTGCTCGTGTGAAGTGGTTTTGTATCCAACTGGAAAATAATCTGTTAGTAATCGAGAAGCATTCGTTATCTCTGAAGTCACAACACTCATTAAAACTTCAACTTCCTAAGTCCTGGGATACATTTGAAGAATATATTCTACATTCCATTTTTTGCATACAAGCTTAGCAGTTAGAAAGGATACTATAGGGACAACACAATTTCCATCCCCCTAGAAGATTTCCATTACCTTCTGCCAAGATGTTCTCCTCATACAACAACCATCAGCCCCAGCTTAAATGCAAGTAACAGACTAGGCCAAAAGAGCAAGTCCCCCAAACCACCTGCAACTCAAGAAACCCATTTAATTTCTTGGTGAAGAGTTTATTCCAAACATAAAACATCACCAAACACCAGCTTCAAAAACACCTCACTGGTTGACATAAACTCTCCACAAAGTATGCGTGTCTCTCGGTGATGGCTCAAAACCATTCAAATTTCCCTTTATATTTTCATTTTGTAAGATTTTGTGCTCAATGGCCACATTTCAAAACTTAAAGTGTTTTTTTGTTAGATTGGTTTAGGGTTTTTTTAAGTAGTAATACAATTAAGAATTTGAAAACACAGCAAATTAAAGCAAGCCAACACTGTGGGTAAAAATAATCAACAGACATTATAAACTTTAAAAAGTTTTAAAGGCATGAAGATGAGTCATGAAGAGCCAAAGTATATAAATCTGTTGTGAATTGGAATGTCAGAGACTGAAGTAATTTGCAAATTTCATTTTCACAGACAGACTGCACTCAGCTTACAGAGTCCACAAGAATGCTTGAAAAAGGCTAAAGACCACTTGTGCCAATGTTTTACAAAGCGTGTACTAAACACTTCGTTAGCATCAAGTGCTAATAATCTTAAACTGAGAAAATAAGCTAGAAAAGGAGCAATTTATCCAGTCTATAAAAAGAGGAGGTCAGCATTAAGTAAAAACCAGAAAAATAAATCAATCGAAGTTCATTTCTGGTTCAAGCAGACAAAACTCCCCCCACTGCAGCCACATGAGTTCTGGCTTGAGCACCTTCAAAGGGAATTATTTTCTTTCCAAATGCCTTTTGGACACAGGCTCAAGCACAGAATCACATAATAATCCTGGTTGGAAAGGATCTCCTAAATAACCGAGTCCAACCATACCCACACCAACAAAAAACCTAGATACCTGAGAGACTGGAAAACACAAACTAACACCCTCCATGCCTGCTACTGTAGCCTGTCATGAAAGGCCATGTCTACACATTTCTTAAATACCTTCAGGGATGGTGACTCCATCACCTCCCTAGGAAGGCCATTCCCATGCCTCACCACTCTTTCTGTAAAGAATTTCTTCCTAAGATCCAATCTAAATGTCCCCTGCCTCAACTAAACACAGGAGGACTTAACCAGCAGTACACCGCTCAGTAGGAAGCGGGTCTCCTGGGGCTTTGCCCCAGCTGGGAACCAAGAACCTTTCAAGACCAGGAGTTACTGCACAAATGCCCATGGAAGCACCGATGATGGACTGCAAAGACAAAGCTGAGGCGTCAAATCCCCTAGACTTCCTATCTCAAGTCTCAAAAGGTTGACAGAGGCTCAGACCCAGAGTAGGCCCTGATAAAAGCAGAAAACGTATATGGAAGTAGGAAAAGAAAGTAGTCAGGTTTTTTCTGAACAAGTCACCACACACTGGGTGAAAGCAGGGATTCGTGGTGCATAGAGCTGGAAGAAAATGCAGTGGGGAAAAAAAAAAGTAAAAAGTAATTGTGAGAAAATGTTTTCCATCTGCACACAGCACCAACACCTTGATGTTGTCAGTCTGTCTGGGACAAGCCATATCAATAGTATATGAAACCACATCCCTAAGACCCCAACTTAATTATTAGTTACAAGTGTTAATCAATCCCCTAGCTCTTGAGTAAGCACCTGGGCTTTCACTAGGCAAGGGTTACAAAGCCATATGATTTCATTATCACCTCCCTTCCTCTGCTGAATCATCAGATGTGAGCCACAGTGTGCTGGATATCAGACTAGCAGGTTTGCTAATCCAATACACTCCTCCAAGACTAAGTCATCCTAGTTTTTCAATTTTCTTAATTTACTGTTCAGACTAGAACATGTCCACTGAAACACATTCTACTTGGTGTCACAGTCTCATAGAATCATTAGGGATCGGAAAGGACCTCAAAAGATCATTTAGTCCAATCCCCCTGACACAGCAGGAACACCTAGACCAAGTTGCACAGGAACACATTCAGGTGGGTCTTGAACATCTCCAGAGAAGGAGACTCCACAAAACACCTCCCATTGGAAAACAGGAGGTAGTGATGGATATGTAAAAAAATAAATATATACACAGCTCATTGTTATTCAAACGTCTCCAGAGAAGGAGACTCCACAAAACCCCCCTGGGCAGCCCCGTCCACTGCCCTGTCACTCTCCCTGGGAAGAAGTTATAGAATGGGTCAGGGTTGGAAGGAACCACACCATTATACAGTTCCAACCCCCCTGCCATGGGCAGAGACACCCCACCCTAGGGCAGGCTGGCCAGAGCCTCATCCACCCTGGCCTTAAACACCTCCAAGGACAGGGCTCCAACCACCTCCCTGGGCAACCCATTCCAGGCTCTCAAGCCTACATCTACCCATCTGCACTTTGCTCCATTTCCCCCTAGTCCTGTCACAGAGATCCTAAAAAAAAACCATCCCCAGCTTTTTTGTAGCTCTCTTTAGAACTGGAAG
Organism: Upupa epops; assembly: GCA_013397515.1. Taxonomy (NCBI): domain Eukaryota; kingdom Metazoa; phylum Chordata; class Aves; order Bucerotiformes; family Upupidae; genus Upupa; species Upupa epops. Next base: position 410,168 of record VZRI01005348.1, read on the forward strand.
GCCACAATAAGTTCATCTGGGAGCCTCCTCTTCTCCAGACTGAACAGCTCCAACTCTCTCAGTCTGGCCTCATAGCAGAGGTGCTCCAGCCCTCTGATCATCCTCATGGCCTTCCTCTGGACTTGCTCCAGCACATCCACATCCTTCTTGTANAGATGAATTATGAGCTGTGTTCATTGGGGGTCCATTTTGGTTCCAGTGCTGTTTAACACCTCTGTTGGTGACATGGACACTAGGTACTGAGTGCACCCTCAGTCAGTTTGTCAATGACATCAGGCTGTGTGATGCAGTTCAACACTCCGGAGGGAAGGGAGGCAAGCCAGAAGAACCTTGACAGTATTGAGAACTGGGNAGATGTCAACAGGCAGCAAAATTAACATCTGTGCTTTTCAAGATTTTATTTTTTAGATTTCTATAATTTCTGTAATAATTTCTATAAGATGAATTATGAGCTGTGTTCATTGGGGGTCCATTTTGGTTCCAGTGCTGTTTAACACCTCTGTTGGTGACATGGACACTAGGTACTGAGTGCACCCTCAGTCAGTTTGTCAATGACATCAGGCTGTGTGATGCAGTTCAACACTCCGGAGGGAAGGGAGGCAAGCCAGAAGAANGGGAAGGGGGGCAAGCCAGAAGAACCTTGACAGTATTGAGAACTGGGCCTGTGCAAACTGCATGAGGTTCAACAAGTCCAAGTGCAGAGTCCTACATCAGGGTTAGGGCAATCCCCAACACAAATCCACGAATGGATTGACAGCAGTTGTGAAGAGAAGGTCTTGAGGTTGTTGGTAGATGAGAAGCTCAACTTGAGTCAACAACGTGAGAGAGCAGCCCAGAAGGCCAACTGTATCCTGAGCTGGATCAGATGTAGTGTCACCAGCAGGTTAAGGGATGTGATTCTACCCCTCTACTCTGCTCTTGGGAGACCTCAACCATAGCACTGCATCCAGTCCTGAGTCCCCAATACAAAAAGCACATGTAAACTGTTGGAGCAAGTCCAGAGGAGGCCACAAGGATGAACAGAGGACTGAAGCACCTCTGCTGTGAAGACAAGCTGAGGGAGTTGAGGCTGTCCAAACTGCAGAAGACTTTGGGAGGGGACTTCACAGCAACCTTTCAGTACATGAAGGCGCCTACAGGAAAACCACAGAGGGACTTTTTGTGAGTATTGATAGGGCTGTAGTAATAAGACAAGGGGGTATGGTTTCAAGGCGAAAGAAAGGAGATTTAGATGGGATCTTAGGAGGAAATTCCACAATCTGGGGTTGTTGAGGCACTGGAACAGGTTGCTCAACAAGGCTGTGGATGCCCCTCCCTTGAAACATTCAAGGTCATGTTAGACAGGGCTCAGGGCAACCTGGTCTAGTGAGAGATGCCTTTGCCCATGGCAAGGGTGTTGGAACTAGATGATCTGATGACACTTCCAGTCTAAGCCTTTCTATGATTCTATGTACTGCATGTTTTGCTTTCACTCCTCAATATCAATAAAAAGGATTTCAACACTAGGAACGTAAATCAACTTAGAAGACAAGCAGAACTAACTCGAATTAGTCAAATGGTCAGAGTTCTAGTAACACAAGTTACCACTACTGACAACCTAAACTTATCTTCTGCATTACATTTCAGCTTGTGAAAGCTAGCTGATGCTTACAGTCAGAGCATATAATTGAACATGTGGAGTACATTATGTGGTTCCCTGCTTCCCACAAAGACACTCCCTCATCTCAGCTCTTGTTAAATTCTGAAAGACAAGAGCAAGCTATTGGCACTACGCAAAGTTATTTTAAATCACCAGCAACTGTTTTACTTTCTCTTTTACCCACCAGGCAGAGCACTGTATCCTGGTCCTCACCTCACGTTTTGAGGCATACTGACCATCCAGCACATGCTGAGGTCTAGTAAGATGATCTAATTTCCAGCTATTTCCCACTGAAGCACACTTTCACATAAACAATATTTTAATAAATTATTAGTGTCTATTCCTGTCTTCACAGACAAAACCCAATACAATTAGATCTCAGCTAGAATACAGATGTGTTTTAATTTCATTTTAGAGTGAAAGTAAGACTTCGAAGCCTTGACTTCACATCTCAACATTAAGACAAAACCGTCCTCTTTCTAATAATCTGCTTGTGCAAAACTACTTCTGAAACTGTAAACTTTGGCACCGTGTATTGTTTGGTTTAACACCCGAACAGTGAATCTGCTAGTAAAGAGTCTCGTGTCATTGCACACCAGAACAGTTTAATCCCTATAGTGGAACAACAAAGAAAGGCAATTATTTCCATATTTATCTTCTATGTAGGAATTGAATATAGCCCATATAATAACATGTGATAGACATTTATGCTTTGGCTAGTTCCAATGCACCTAAAAGATCACAGAATGGTACACGTTGGAAGGGACCTCTGGATATCATCTAGTCCAAGCCCCCCCGCCAGAACAACTTCTCCTAGAGCAGATCATGCAGGAACATGGCTCAGGCAGCTTTTGAATGCCTCCAGAGCACCCTGATCCAGTGCTCGACTACCCTCACCATAAAAAAAAAAACAAAACAAAATTTTCCTTATGTCCTTATGTTAAATTCAGTCTTCTATAGTTTTTCACCTTATGGCAAATCTCCCTCCATCAGCAAAATCACTTTTAGCACTTACAAAATTAATCTTCCCCTGTGTGAAAACAAGCAACTTTAAAAAAGAAACAATGAAGAAAATTATGAAAAAGTTCAGATTTAGATTTGCTATATGCAACAACTTCTACAAAACAAAAGCACAATCAGTTTTCATGAATTAAGGAGAAAAGCTACAACAGAGCCTGTGAACTTATCGCTTTAGTTACCACTTGATCCATTGCAAACAACAGGTGGGAATTCAAGAGACCAAATACTTTCTCAGTTCATTATCAGCAAGGGAGTGACTCTCAAATTACCCAAGACTTGTAAACTTCTTCTCACAACCACTCCCTACCCTTCAAACAGTGATGCTCCAACTCATTTCCCACACAGACCCTTATAAGACTTCACAGACTGGAACATCTGAGCCATCCTCCTGTGCAACCTCTCGGTGAACCAGCCCTTCTTATTCCATTGAGAACTTGGACTATGAGGGTAGGAATCATTAAAATTTATCTGAAATGAAACTTACAGGGTCTAAGCTTAGGAGAGGCAATTACCTGAGGATGGTCTCCTTATATTCCTCCCCAGTCTGACTGTCCTCTGCTTCATCCCACCACAACATAGTACATAGATAAACCCCCAAAATGATAAATTCACCACAACTGCTTCAACTCGAAGGTGACATTTTGCATTTTTCTGCAGGAAAACAAAATAAAAATAGAAATAGAAATACATTATCTAGTTTTTCAGCCCTCGCTGAATTAAATGTTTAATTCCAGGACTGGTCTTTTACTTCATTTTATTTGTCTTCCTCACTCCCCCGCCCCATAGTGGTATTATTGGGAGGTGAATATAACAGAAATCAAAGTTTAAAATGTCTTTATGAAAGAAACGTTTGGCCTTTCAGTAAATAACAATACACCTTTGGCACCTCCCATTGTACTCTATTTATGTTTACTACTGTATTAGTAATCATATGCTACACACTGTTCCGTACAAACCTCAAGAAACTGAACTGCCTTTACAAATCCTTATCTTTTGTAGCTTTAAAAGGTCCCCAGGAAGGCTCTGAGGTACACAATGCAAGCAAGGCTGCTGCTGCTGCTGAACTAGCCCACGCTGCCATCCGTTATCCTGGATAGGTATGATCCTGCAAAGAGTCATTGAGCTCCATTTCTACCCTTCAACCCTCTATTTTCATCCCAGCAACTCTCCTTTGAGCTTCCAGGCAAGTTTTAAGTTTGTCAGGTTCACTTTGCTGCAGTGTATTTTGTGGTTCACCTAATTGCTAGTTGACATGCAGCAAAGTGCTGTGCACAACACAGGGTTTTCAGTTCCAGCTGGAGGCAAGAGTTGTATCCTTCCATTTATTTCATTTGTGGGCAGGCTTTTCAAAGGCATGGCCTGGCGAGCAAAACCATTCAGCTACTAAACTGGGAGCAAAAATTTTCAACCTTGCCTCAAATTAAGATACAAACATTAAAGATAAGAAAGATGCATACACTTAAGATACTAAGACAGCTTGGTATGAAAAGAAGAAACCAGCACCACTGAAATTCTTTGGACAACATTATCTAATACTAAATTTCAAAACCAGGTAAAACAAAAGGACTTAGAATGACCCAGTTGTTTGCACTGAAACACACAGCAAAAAATAAAACCACCAAAAACCCTTTCAGCTTTAAAAAAGCTCCTGTAGAGATACAAGGGTATGAACCTGGAAGCCTTGTTCTTAAAAATAGAAAAAAAATTACAGAATCGCAAAATTACTGAGCCTGCAAAAGACCTGAGAGATCATCACGTCCAGCTTATGACCTAACATCATCGCATCTGCCAGACCATGGCATTAAATGCCACATCCAGTCTGTCCTTGAACATCTCCAGGGATGAAGACTCCAGCACCGCCCTGGTCATCGTTTGTGTGAGGAAGGGCTTTGTAACATCCAACCTAACCCTGCCCTGGCGCAGCTTCAGGCCCTGCCCTCTCATCCTGTATCTAGTTGCCTGGGAGAAGAGTCTGATTCCCACCTGTCTATAACTTCCCTTCAGGTAGTTAAAAGAGTGTGATAAGATCTTCAGGCTAACCAACTCCAACTTCCTCAGCCTCTCCTCAGAAGTTGTAATGCTTTCAATCAATGTGTTGCTTCTGTCCAACTGACACAGGACAATCAGCTTTCTTTTATGTTAAAAACACAAGTCACTGAAGAGCAAAACTGAAGTCAAAATGCCTATGTAAGGGAAATGATGATAACTAGTAAACCAAAGCTGGAGAAAAAGACTACTTCCGAATGCATTCTTATAATAGCTTTCTTAAAGCTCTTCCTTATATGGCTTATGGAAACAAAATACCCACCCCAAGGAACCTATGACTCATAAACACGAAAGTATGAGTTTAACCATCAGCTGAAGTGAAGCTGGTACTGCTAATAGCTTGAGATCATTTCTGTACTTGCATTCTTCTGTTTCCTCCTTGTCTTTTTATTATTTGATTAGCAGCTATGCCGTTTTTTCACCATTCTATGGAGGCACTTCACACTTCTAAGATTTCAAACTTCAGTTCCCCTTGTAGCAGTGACTAAGGTTGGTTCTTGGGATCCATGCACCATTCTCTGCACTGCCAGCTTTTATTTTTAAGAAATTAAAAAGATTATGGCTAGCCTACACCAGGGTAATTTTTGAACATCTAAGTCTTTTAGCACAAGGTCTGCAGATCAAAATGCCTCATTTCCCCATCTTCACAACAGGAACAAGAGCATCCATGTTGTCCATATAGTTTGCCAGAATACAAATTCCTCACACAGCAAAGGACTTTTCCTCATGTGCATTTCCAAATCAGAGTGGGACTCTCAATGTAATACAACATATCGTTATGTTATTTTGTAATAAAACTAAGACTGGGAGCAACAAAAAACTTGAGTAAAAAACATACTGAGATAGTTTAATTGCAGAGAATGCTTTCTGAACTGCGTAACTTGAAAAATTACCTTATAAAATAGAAAGCGAATTACCCGTAACATTTTTTCCTTAAAACACCAACTCAAATTATGAGAATTTCAGCTGCTCTTAAGCTACAAGTCTAGACTTTGTATTTCCTGAAAGAAAAAACAGAAGGATGACAGAATGACATGATAAAGATCCATATTCATGCAAGCAGGTAAGTGTCACCTTTTTAGTGCTTGGCTTTACCAACTGTAAAAGCTAACCTTAAGGGTCATCTGGATTTTGGTACTGATTTAACATGGACATCCAAAACACCCAGCAGATCCATATCAGGAAGACCCTAGCTGCATCTGGAGAATCTGGACAAGCTTCTGCTTTTACAAGTATAGGAGGGAAAAAAAACCAACCCAACCCCCCAAAAAAACCCAAACTAAAGCCATAACAAATTCATTTGTTGCTTTGCAACATCCACATTTATTTGCAAAACACTCCATTAAGTCATCCATTCAAAAGACAGAAGCAGAACTGGAATAACAGCTCACTGCAGACCTACAATACCAAAAGACTTCTGAAGGACCTTATTATAGCAAAAGAGAGGTGGTTAAACAACCTTGCGAGTCCTTTCACTTCCCAAATTGAGCGATTCCAGTGTCTTTTGTCCAAGATGCCTACAATTCATAGGGAAAGGGGAAAAAATTCCTTTACAAAGCACATTCTAGCTTTGCAGATACATGTTATGAAACACAGAATCCATATCATAGAAGAAAAACTTTCTAGGCTTTTCTGTATTATTTTTATCCCTGTATTACTCACCCACAAAACTTTAGGTCTAAGTGTCAGTACCATGATCTCATGCCACAGTAGAAATACACAATTCTTGACATTTCTCACTTCCAAGGAATCATCAAGGAGAAATGGTCCCCAAAAATAATATTTAAAGCATCTTAGCTGATCAGCAATTACAAATGTATTTACACAAGCCCATGCCAATGTACTGAACTTGAAAATATATATAAAAAAAAGAAAGCATCTGGTTTCCATCTGTCCTCATATAAACCAGGCAAGGGCTTTAACTGAAAATAAAATACCGAGGTGCAAAAGAGCAAGGCCATAGGGAAGAAGGTCACATATGAAGAAAAAAATCCCCAAAGTGGAGAGAACAGGATGGGGACAGGGACACGGGCACAACCCAAATATCCAGAAGCTAAATCCACAGGTTATAAAATGAAAAAAACAGAAAACTAATAAACCAACAGAACTAAACCTATCAACAGTGTACCCCACACTGAGCAATTTCAAGTATGGAAAATTGACAACATCACAGACCTTCATCTCCCCAGTCCTCTTCAATCTATTCATAAATGACTTGGATAAGGGATTAGGGTGCACTGTCAGCAAGTTGCCGACACCCCAGCAGGCTGTGCTGCCATTCAGCAAGACCTGGACAGGCTAGAGAGCTGGGCAGAGAGAAACTGAATGAGGTACAACAAGGGTCAGTGTAGAGTCTGGCATCTGGGCAAGAACAACCCCAGGGATCAGGATAGGTTGGAGACTGACCTGTTGGAGAGCAGTGTAGGGGAACAGGATCTGGGGATCCTAGCAGACAGCAGGATGACTGTGAGCCAGCACAATGTGCTCTTGTGGCCAAGAGGGCCAACAGCCTTCTGGGGTGTATCAGAAGGGGGGTGGTTAGCAGATCNCTTGGAGAAGAGGAGGCTGAGGGGGGAACCTCATTCATGTCTATAAATATGCCAAGGATGGGTGTCAGGAAGATGGAGCCAGGCTCTTCTCAAGGTTATCTTGTGATAAGACAAGGGGCAATGGATGCAAGCAGGAACAGAGGAGGTTCCATATAAGTATCAGAAGGAACTTCTTCACAGTGAGGGTACTGGAGCATTGGAACAGGCTGCCCAGTGGGGTTGTGGAGTCTCCTTCTCTAGAGACATTCAAGACCCCCTTGGATGTGTTCCTGTGCAACTTGGTCTAGGTGATCCCGCTGTGGCAGGGGCAGTGGACTAGGAGTTCTTTCGAGGTCCCTTCCTATCCCTATTGGTTCTATGATTGTCTTTACACTGAAGAGAGACTTCCTTTCAGGGCTCATTAGTTTTCAATACATATTCCTGAAAATTCTTGCCGACACAGGCTAGTATTAGACACTGACTACTGTACATAGCCAGCACACAGTTTTATCCATCTGTATGTAAGCGATTCACAAGTAAAATGAAATTGCAATTTGTTGCATGTTGTTTGCTCCTTTCAGTGGCAAAGAACAATTCCATATTTAAAAAAACCCCTGTGACACTATCTTACACAGGAAAAGAAAAAGGAGCTTTTAAATCTCCCTTCAATGATTTCACCAACATTTGTTTCAAAGTTACAAAACACTAAGTAGTTTTTCACAGGAGGTACACATACACCTGCCTCCATAAATACACCACTTTAAATTTGCAAGTAACAGTTTCGAAGGCATTGCTTTAAATATCCCTCCTAGACAAGATACTTATTGCCCTTGTTTCTCTCAATATTCCTCCACCCCACCCCACCTCTTACATGTAATGAAGGGAAGAAGTGAAAAACTGATTGGTAGTGCCAAAATATATCAAGCACATCAAGCACCCAATAGTTCAAACTGACAGTAGTCTAGGTGCAGTAGATACAAGCTCCCAAGTATAAAGTCTCCTAAAGATAATTTAAAACAATAAGAACAAAATAAGATGTGTCTTTATCTTACATGTCTTTAACTATGGTACCAACTCATATTTTGAAGGTCAACACTACTACATGTTGACAGCATCTCTTTTCCTCTTGCATGTGAGCAATAACAGCTCCAAGTATTTTACTTAGTTTGGTTTTGTGAGGAAAGGCAGGAACAGACCAATATAATCATGGAGATTCCCTGATACTGAAGTGGCTTATCCTGTCACCCTGTTTATATTCTCAAGCTGTCCCTCCCCTGGACAGCTAGCATCTGCACTTTGAGTTAGCCAGTCTGAATCCAAGAAGCACTTTCTTCTTCCAAGCAGTAAAGAGCAAATAAACAACCAAAGCAAATCTGCCAAACAGTAATCAGAGTGAGGAAGCTTTCACAGGCAGACACACTGGGACAGTGCTGCTTACAGCTTTGGTTTCGTGAATGTGAGCAGAATTCAAAACAGCTGAGACCATAGGACTGTAGACCAGTCGAGCCACAACAGAGGACGTCTGTCCCTCCCCCAGATGGTGGGACAGAGCCTATTCGTTTGATCTCTGCTAGTCTGATCCTGACTTAGCTTTCAGCTGTCAGGTAGCTGACACTGGTGAGTCAGATGCTACACTAGGTTGCAAGAGTGAGAATAGAAGGGGACAGGGCTAATCCATGATTAATTCAATTTTCAAACCATTCATCCCTGCACCCAACCAGAAGCAGCCTCAGACAAGTTATTGCATGACTGAGACACACCTGCTATTCCTTTCCCATATCTGATATTAACCCAGCCCATCAATTTATGGCCACAGGAGAAAGTGAGCCAAACCCCCACACTCCCAGCTGCCTGCTGGAGTGACTCAGTGGGCTTTGGGAGGCAGAAAAGCAAGTGACACACTAGATTAAATGTGCGATTCTCCTCATGAGCTGGTATACCATCTCTGTTGCATCAAGAAATTTTTTATGCCACCTTTGCAATTTTCACTCTGGATGATGCCCTAGGCATGAACCACAACACAAGACACTCTTTTCCTCAGAGAATGAGCAAAGGGAATCCCTTAAGAAGCATAGCCAAGGACCAAAGTACAGGACAACAGGAAAACACAAGAAATAACAGTGCCCCTTGAACTGCAGCCTCATATAAAATAAAGCACTCAATAATATCACTTTGGACTGGGAACAAGTACCACCATCCTGGAGAACTGGATGTTCGTTAGACCTACCACCAAATAATTTCTTCATTCTCTTGAGAGTTCATAGTTATAAGAAAGTCATTCTTTTCATTTTGGACAGGATCATTTGCCAGTAAAATTTGAGATACCATTATGAGCCTTAACCAGTACTCACTGAGCAACTCTGCACTGCTGAAGGCAGACATGAATAGCAGTTGTTTGTTTTGATAACAAGACGACATGGTTCTCATTATGTGATGGCTTTAGAGGCCAATCCTCCTCCAAGATGCTCACCCACATCATTAAATAAAAATAGCAGTCTTGTAATAAAAGCCAGTATTTAGCCCTGGGAGACTTTAGAGAGCTTGAAGGAATTTCTTGCTTGTGCTGCTGCTCTTCCTGTTTCAGTTCCAATAACCCACACATGAGCATCCATTCTTCCAAATCCTCCCAAAACACAGTCCCAGGCTAACAGAGGTATGCTAAGGTTCAGGAATAAGTGTATTTCAGGAATGAGACTGAACTCAAGCTGTAACTTCTACAGCAGATGCTGTCATCAGCAAAGGAGGCTGCTACCTGGTGAAGCAGCAGAATCACTTCAGGAATTCTCTCTGACTCCGGGCTGCAGTATTTTCAGCTATGCAACTCAGGTGGTAACTGTTTAAATCCACACCAGTAAAAATGACAGTGCAGGACTTGATCCAAAAAAAAAAAAGTGCCCCTAGTCAGTCCACAGAGGGGAAGAAAGACTGGGTAAGACCTGTTCTTAGTTAAATATGTGTTAAAAAAACCTGGAGCTCAAAAGAAAGAACTAGACTGAATTCAGTGTAAAGCAGGCGATGGAAGGTTGGAAAAAAGTCTTGTTGATTCACATAATTAAGTTTTCTAAAAGGCTATAAATCAAGATGCATTTGAAGCTACAGTAGCACATCTTTCAAGCGTGGCCATTTAACTCCAGACACTTTGCCAAACCACTTACATATTGTTATCCTCCAAACTACTGTTATGATTATGATGATGAAGTATCTTAAAAAAATTAAGGTATCTTACCTTTGCAGAGTCATGTTCAAATTGCCTGTACACGCCTTGATCTTGTTCTGTGCTTCTAAATGAGTCATCCCATCTGTGCTTATCCCATCAATGGTGAGAACCACATCACCTATCCCAACCTGTGCTCGGGCTGCCTTGCCGCCATCGTTGAGCTGAAACAGCAAAAGAATGGTAAATGAGAAATTCAGATATGTTTATATCCTCTGAATGCAGGACCACTACTTTATTTACAGTGCTGTTTCATGAAATAACATATGTATATCTTCTTTTCCTGCGGCATTTGTTGCACTGTGTGGCAAAGCAATATTTATAGGTTCTTATCCTTACTTCACTTGAATAACAGGAACATTATTGCACAGTGTTGCCTCTTCAAATACCAAACTCAACTTCTGCTTTGGTGTCTGGAGGCTGTGCACACATGTTAAGGGACACCCAAGTAGGGATAGGCATGCACAGTTTCCTGGATGCCAAGTTACAGTCTCTTCTCTTTGTATATGAAATTTTTCTCACAAGAGGAGGAAAATCAGGCTGTAATCCTTCTATATTTTCCATCTAAGAAACCACTTCAAAGTTGATGTATTTGTCAGTGCTTGGTCACATGCATGTAAGCTAATGATTAACAGTGAAGCTGACTTTGCCCCAGCTGCAACTACTATGAAGTCAAAAGTTCAACATCACTGACAGACTGGTTACAGGACTTTGTTTTGCCTTTCTCTCGGGAGGTTTATAGCCCCCAGCCACCCACAGAATATTGAAGACCAGAATATGAAAGGCCTCTTAAGCAGTCTGCCTTTTTGATCAAGGTCACTGCCAAAGTTCAGGTCAAATGCCTTTGGTTCACTTGAATGAACTAGTCTTGCACCAAAAACCTTTGTGCAGTTCACATTATTGACCCCGACTGAACAATAAATTAATCTTTTCATCTTTGCCACCGAATTGCAGCTAGCTTCATTCCCACAATCAAAAACACAAATGCTAGGATCTGCACACTGAATTTATAACCTTGTTTCTCAAGCGGTTCATAATTTTATAGCTGGCTGCAAAGAGCAGTTCTCGACAGGGAAAACCCCCTCTTTGTTTCCAGATGTATTTCTTATCTTACAGCAGAGAAGTTTCAGTTGCTTGTATTGTGCATACAAAAACCTCACCACCTTTACCTGCAAGCACAAGTCTGCTCCTTGAAGGAACTTCTACACTGTTAGAGAGATGCTGCAAACAGCACAACTACTTCATTTGTATTTCCAACAGTGGAGTTCACCTTGGGTGGCAGTTGTGCTCTAGTGAGTCACTTCTTGAGGGGAGGCAGAAGGCAGGCTTCAGTCTCCCGTTTTCTTCACTGCCTTTGTTCTAAACAGTGTGTACTTGTGGATCCTTTTGACAACAACCGACTACAAAGTACAGTTATTCAGTTCTCAAGAGCACTGCCTATGGCTGGGAATAGCAATACATAAAATAGTAGGGACTCATTGCATCCTTTTCAGACAGGCTTCAACAACAAAGCCAACATTTCTCCAAAATTTGGTGTTCACATGCAAATTCTCATCAGAGATATCCAGTTACTATAAAGCACAGGCCATATAGAAAGCTACAACCAACGTAACTATTTATAGGAAAGTTCCTCAAACCTCTGGGTGACGGGGTGGAACCTGCCATAAACAGATCACTAAACCAGCATGCATGCTGACATTTGTCAGCAAGGCCTGCAAAAGGGAAAGGAACGTAAGGACACTAAAAGCTAAAGGTCAAATGGATCGCTATGCTTTGTGATTGGACTCCCCAAGTGAGTATCTAGCTTTCTCTGAATGCATACACATGCCATGTTCACACGTCGCAATTTGTGATGAAAGAAAAGCAACCTACAGCTACCCACCAGTGAGACCTCAAAAGCAAGCTTCAGGGTAACTAGTGTCATGGGTGGAAGAAAAGGGACTTTATAATTCACCTGAGTGTAAAATAAACAAATTAACTTGTATTTGTTTGAAAATACTTGGGTTTTTTTCTAGTGGCCAACACCCAACGACCCACAACTAATCACCTGACTTTCAAGAGGCTGCCTGTCAGGAGCAAACTGAAACAATTTTACAGTAAACCCTGGACTGAATTGTTCCTTAACAATGCGTCTGGAAATTGGACCTTGAGGACAAGAAAAAAAAATAAATCAGGCAGGTCCCAGAAAAATCTGATGATCCCCTGGTTATGTCCATGTGACCTGCCATGGATGCAGAGGATTGAATCTGAATTATAGGTAAGGCTGCCACAAGCACATCTGAGCAAACTAATTACTGGACAAGAGCATGAACAAGTACACAGAGAGATGTCAGAGCAGTAATCTCCTTGCCCAGGTACAGTGGCAAGGCTTCACTTACTGACATCTGCAGATAAGAGATCTGGCTAACCAAGAGAGGTAAAGTCCCAAGTGGGACTGAAGCTACAGGGGCAGAGTATTACCAGAGATGCAAGAGGACTATCATCACCAGAAGTAGTATATAAAAATAAACCACAAATGAAAACTGAACATGGCAGGAAGAATTAGAACAGTTGATGTGATTAAGGAACTTTTCACCTGCAGCCGTATTTATACTCCAGGAGCCTCAGTTTTGTCACCTCTTGTCACCTTTTTACCATTATACACAAATTCATATACACACACTGAGGGTGAAATACCAAACTATAAGAAGTCGATGGGGATTACATATGCAAAACTACACACATTCAAAGCTAAAAGAAATGTTCCCATATTCCCTGCCATAATACAAATTAACACCATTTCTTTCACCTACATTTTGAAAATCTAACAGATGAAAATGCTTAGTAAAATGATCCAGCATCAGTCACCAGTGACTAACAGTACTATCTACACTTAAATACCCAGACCCTAGTAAACTCCTGTGCAAAAGCAGAAAGGAGCCACCCAACACTTAATTCCTAGTTGGAAAAATACCTTTATTAAATGTCCATGTGCAAACAAGACAAATCAATACAGCAAGATGTGCTAGGAGTACCACTGCCGCTATAACACCCTGCCTATGAATCAAACTGACTATTACGTACCACAAATGTACTTCAAATATTTGACAGATCTGTTGTAATGGTTTAGCCATGTATAGGGTGAATCATAACATCTGTGTTAATTCTGTATTGTAAGTAATTTTAAAAACTTGCCTCTTAAGTGTCAATTACAGTTACAGAAAAAGAGGAATTTTTTTTCCTATTCAATTTTACACAGCAGACTGTAAAGCTACAAAACTGCCAAACTAGAAATTTCCCTTCTGCTTTGCTCCCTGTCTTTCTACTCTGGGAATCTGATTTGGAGACTGAGGGGGAGACAAGCAGGAGAGCTATTTCATGATGAAACACCTGCTGAGGCCAATCACTCCCGCAGCCCCCAGCAACATACCCCTTTTCAGCCCCTCAGCAGCAATCAGCTTCATAGTTGAAAACCCAAAAGCCAACCTATGCCATCCAAAGATGCTCAGGATGCTTTCTAATAAGCATAAATAAAGTCATCCATCTAATATTACATTTCAGTTTTGTTTAATCCTCCCCCACAGAAGAATTATAATGGCTGTTGTTCTTGTTGTTTTAAACATCAGAATTCCAAAACTGCAAAATATTGTCCTAAAATGCATTCTGAATGGTAAATACTGAAGTAGTTCCTGATCAAGGATGAACTTAAAAAAAACAAACTATAAGAAGTAATCTCAGCATAGTTTTACAACTCAAGTTTCAAAAATCAGACAGTCCAAAACACACTATATCCAAAACAGGATATAACTGCTTTCTTTAGCTCAATTTTAGCTAGTTTATCATTTCATTTTACATCAGAAAAATTAAAACAAATAGAGAAAGAAATAATGACAGAGATGTGAAATCATTGCAACTTGCAGCCTAACTAAATTCTAATTCGCATGTAAGCGCCTTTCCTCAGATGACTAAGAAAAAACTTGACAAATGCCTCTTTTGAAACACCAATTTTAGCTGTTACGGAAATGAAAGACTTAAATTACAGTTACTCGTAAGACAAAGGTCTATTTGACTAGAGATGGAAGCTGCCTTTTATGTTAGGGATCGGAAGGTGCCTTGCATCAATCCTAGCTACAACCAGCTCATGTGACAGTGCATTACAGCCACCTTCCCAAAGTCTGACAGTATAGAATCATAGAATCATTAGGGATCGGAAGGGACCTTGAAAGATCATCCAGTCCAATCCCCCTGCCACAGCAGGATCACCTAGACCAAGTTGCACAGGAACACATCCAGGCGGGTCTGGAACATCTCATCCTTCATCATCATCATCCGCAACTTTCTCTCTGAATGCAATTCCCTGCTCCCCATTTAAAAATCCCTGGGATGATTTTCCAGCTTGATTTTCAATGCCTCAGGCATTTCTCATGTATGATTTGCCACAGCAGTGTAGTTGAAAGACAAGCATCATCAAAGCAGAGGCCAACTACACAACTATCTGTGTATCGTTACCACTCTTCTCTTTCAGTCTAATATCCTTCCCTGCAATACTCTAAGCAAACACTAAAACACAACCAAAAAGACAAACATACATACATACAGGGGAAAAAAAACCCCAAAACTCTAAGAGACCTTCACAAAATCACAAAGAAAGAAATCAGGCAACCTCTCTTTTATCAAATAATGGTCTACATCTTCACAGACACTCAAACTACAGGGGCTTCACCTCCCTGCTACAGAACACTTGATGCAAATTTTTACGCTCATGGCCTGTTCCTACCTTGTTTATCTCTCGCTTCGTCCCACCCGAGCAAAGTACCACTGTGCACCAACAGCCAGTACCTTAACAAAATGCTCTCACAAAGAGCTCAAAGCGAGCTAGAAAACACCTTTTGCTCAACGCTGCAAGAGGAGGCAGCCTTATTTGCTCCAAAACAAAATGGGAGGCATGGTTATGGTCTGTGGCTGTACCAGCTCTCTCCTATGAACTGCACACATGAGCTGACTCCTCATGGGTGGTCCCAGGACCACACAATGCACCAGGGCAGCCGTGTCACATACTCTGGTCTGACACATCAACACTGTAACCTAACAGGGTGGCTGCCAGAGGTCTTCATCACATCCTTTTCTGCCAAGGTCTACAAGGGAAAATAAGAGCCATGGCAGCACCTGATCTTTGTGGTAAATAAGCTGCTTCAATGCTCAATGGAAACCAAGAGCGGCATCGTATTCCTCACAGCCTTTCCTACAGCAATATTATTGACACAGCCAGCAGAGCAGCCAGGGAGCCTTGATACTTGCTTTCAAATCAAGAACGTACATGCTGATTTTAAAGTCCAGATCAAATTTATACAGCTGAGTTATAAGAACCCTAATGTGAGGTTTGCAGTGGAAACTGCTGACACAAACAGCTATAAAAGGGGTTACGCGGCAGTTCCGCACATAAGCTAAAGTTCATCCCCAAACCAAGCAGGAAGCAAAATTAACTTAGAGCAAAAAGTCTTTTGATTACCACAACATTTTGCTATGTGCCTCCACCAGGAAACCTTACCCTCTTCTCACTCCACAAGGCTGTACTCCTGCTTGCTCCTGTGCATTTTCATTTCCCTCATTTTTCTCCCAAAACTGTAAAGGTGCTTCCAGACTGAGTCATTAAGTTGTACTCTAAGGTGTGAGCAGCACACTGATAATTGTTAAAGACTCCATGCAGGGAAAAAAGTACCAACCACATACTTCTGGCAGTGGACCCCAAAAGCACGTATCAACCCAGTCCTGGTGAAAGGGCTACCCATGCCTCCTGACCTGTCCTCCTAGGCCCTTCAGCTTTGCTTCATGCCTTTCCCTATGCAGCTCCCTCACTGCAGTACGGCACCGGCTTGACTAAAGCAGCCCCCAAACAGCTTTTTGACTCCTTGCAACTCACAAGAAAAAGACGAGGAAAGCCCACAGGTATTCAGCCCTTTTGCCAGCAAAGAAACCACAAAGCCATCTCTCGCAATTCATTCTCAGTTCTGCTACTTATCCTCAGCAGTAATCCTGACGACTAGCCGTATTTTAACGTGATTGAGCCATGTATCCCACATTCAGAAATTATGTCAAACACAATCTAACACATAGTTGAAGATTTCCCTCTACACAAACATGCCTGAGCATGCCGGGGGGGGTGTGACATTTCAAGGAAAAAAATCAAATATTTACAACCATTCCTCCTTGACATACTGTCTCCCATCTATTATTATTTACCTAATGCCCTCCCATGAAGCAATTTCACTTGCTGTCACACTTGATCTGACTTGTGGTAGACATATACCACATTCAGTCTGTCATCCACACACGTATCAAACACGTAGCTATGCACTTGCAGAGCAGCGCAAGAGGACATTAGCTGCTAAAAAAACAAGAGGCACCATGTAACTTATTCTTACACACAGGGTGGATGTATAATGATACAAAAATACTTTTAAAACTCTATAAAATAGAGTAACTGCACAACACATAGGCCCTTGGGATATAAGCTCTTTTCATTTTCAACCAACCAAGACAAAGCAGATCAACCTGAATGCCATGTAAGTGAAGCAGAAGCAGCAGCCCTCAGCTTCCCTCCCTTGCCCCAGAACAGGTCGTTAATAAGCAGGAACAGTTTCCATATGCTGATGCCAGAGAGGTTATTAGCTGGTGCCATCTCTCACTTGTCACAGCTTGACTGTTCATGGTTTCCTTGCAGCCCTGCTCTTCTATGAAGAGCTTTGACCTTTGCTACCTCTCCCCTACCCTGTTAGGTACTGACACACAAGTTAATGTAGAAATGCTCACTGGAATTCAAAAGATTATTAAAATGAGTCAAAATTTATGCTCACCTTTGTGAGAAATAAAGAAACTATTCTGTGCAAGTACAGCTCTAGTGGCATCTAACATGAATAAACAACTGGTCTTACTTTTCCAAGTCATTTGACACGTTCAAGAGAACAGAGGTGAAAAGTTTGACACTGAGATAGGATGGACAATATTTCCTGAAAAGCAGATGACTCAGGTTCCGATCTGGAGAAGAAATAATGTACAAGGTCAAAACACAAGGCATTAAAAGGACTAAGGTAAAATAATTCAGACACTGTGGCAAAAGTCGTATTTATAAGAAGAAAGTGGGCAATTCCAAAAAATATATGCTTACCAAATACTGAAGCAATTGAAACTTATTTACCAGCAAGTGCCAGAATGTCTGCAGATATTTAAGACCCTAAATTAGTAGCTTTCACTAAGCCTTCTCTCAAGGAGCTAGTCGTGTTTCTCATGCTGACAGCGTGCCTTAGAGCCCTATTTATTTTAACTGTCTGTCTTCTCTCTGAAGGTTTTTCTTCTGCTCTGAGAGTTTACAGAACTAATCCAGATTTCTCCCTGGGAGGCTATATGCCAGCTGGTAAAAATTATTGCCTACTTAATTTCTCAAAGAGACAGAAAAAGGAAGTAGAATAAAAATGTAGCTAAAAATGCAAAGTAAACATAGTATGACTGCTTTAGCTTTGGGAACTGCAAGCCTGGACTTTCTCCTCCAGCTGTGGGGTTGTCTTTTTTTTTTGATGGCCAACATAAATAAACTGCACAACCAAAGCACATGATTACATGGGACTGTTGACTAGGCATCACCTTAGGAGCCATGTGATTTGTGTCAGAACAGAAGTTTCAAGTGCCTGTCTCATTTGGAATAAACAGTTGGGGAAAGTACTTAGTATGTCTCACTGGTATAACCTGCTGAACAAACCCAAATAGAGCTCCTCTAACCAAGCTTAAGTGTGAAGGGAGAAAAGGGACCAAACTCAGCTTCTTCTGCCTAAGAAAGTTATCTCAATACTGTAAAGGCTACACATGTGAAGACGACTAGAGAGCATACCAAGGTCTACTTCTGCCCTTCCCAAACAGTATTATTTTTATTAATCTATAGCTAATAACATCTGTTAAACTAACTGAACATCCACTTTCTTAAGCTTAGAGAAGCCCAACACACATCATCTAATCTTCATAAGGTTTTCTCAGTCACAGAATGGTAGGTGCTGAAGAACATCTAGCCAAACCACCCTGCTAGAGCAGGATCACCTAAAGGTGGTCACACAGGAACATGTGCGTCTCCAGAAAAGGAGACCCCACAGCCTCTCTGGGCAGCCTGTTTCAATGCTCTGCTATCCTCAAAATAAAGAGGCTTTTCCCCAAGCTTAAAGTGAATCTCCTGTGTTCCAGTTTGTAATCGTAGCCTCTTGTCCTGTAGATAGGCACCACCAAGAAGAGACAGATCCTTCTTAAGGGATGTATGTTTCCTGTATCAAATATGACACCCCATGCTTTCCAGAACACCTAGTTTAAGAATACAAACACAGTGTTATATGGTGTAATTTAAAGGCATTCTGCTTGGTTTTGTCTTGGAGCTCCTCTCATATGAAAAAGAAGAGCCTAGTAGTAGTGAGAAGGAAATGCAATTCATGAAGCAATGCCACATATGAAAATAAAGCAGAGAAAGAATTAATTGGAGAAGAGAAACAAAAAACTTATCTGTCAAAAACTAACAGCCAGTGGCAAGAAAGTGCTACTACAAATTGAAACCCTCATGATACGCCAGACAACACTTCACTTTCTCTTATCCAGAAACACACCAGGCGTGCATCAACACGCAGCAATGCGCCCACAGTACTTCAAAGTGATGAGATAAGCTGCACCACATAAGTAGAGGGGAAAATGGAGGCAAGTTCAGACATTGTGAGTACTGCTCACTAGCACAGATCACCCATCAAGAGACCACTGCCCACCTGAATGTCACACCAATCTGGCCCTCTCCCGGAAACTGTAAATGTCCACTCTGAACGTGAAACCCGAGTGCAACAATGAAAGTGCTACGTTCACTCCATACAGCAAGTTTTGCCACATTTGGAAGCCATACTTCAAAAAGTGAGCAAACTGGCAGACTGGGGACTCAGAGATGTATTTCTGCCAGTTCTTCCTTGAGCATATAGCTCAGCTTCTCCAGTTCAACAATGGTGTGTTATTAGAGGCTTCACATCAAGTATAAAGATCATTAAAGCTTATGCACATTCCTTTGGTAACATGAAATCAAAAGGCAACCTTAAACAAGTGAAAGACAACTCAATTCAGACAAATAAAATTGATTTAGATCAATAAAAAAAGTGATTATTGTTAGTGTGCTCATGGTGCTGAGAACTACTCCAAACCAATACCAGCACAGTCATATATGCAGGTGCCTTTATTTAACACAGTGGATCATCTTAAAAATCACTCTAAGGCAAACCTGTGGCACAAAGAAATCAAACAAACAGAAGACACTAGTAAATTTTAGTGAATATCTTGTCTTTCACACATCAAGGGAATAAAGACATATTTTAGGCAGATTTCAAATAAATTACTGGCCAAAAACCCAAGGTATAAAACACTATAGAATAAAGTCCAATAAAAACCCTTAGAAAACAGGAAACACATTTAAAGAAGTTATATGTTGTTTAATAAATTCATACCAGCTGTTGATAGCTAAGGTACAAAATATCTTCATTGCAAGGTAATAAAGCTCATGAGAACATAGAACTAATTCAAATTTCATTTTCCATACACACACAACCCCTGCTGTGTTAGTTCACTGCATTTTAAATGTCAATTTTACATAATTTACTTATATAGTTGCAGCTATTGAGGTTTAATATAGACATTTTTATATATGAACAAAACTCATTGAATATATGACAATATATGGTGTCATACATACAGTCTTTAAGTAAATATTTATTTCTAAGTATTTATTTTATACACATATCTATGTAAGTAGAAAGAGATTTGTTCTTTCTGCTGGGACCTGTGCAAGAAGGCCACGTGAAGGTTATCAGCATCATTATTTCGGGGAGTACAAGGCAAAAAGCAGTTATCCAGAAAAATTAGAAAGCAATTCAGGATGTCTGATTGCAAAACAAAGACTATTGCTTTATGTAAATTTATTTGTCAAATACACTGCAGACATTTAAGACTGACTACAAAGCCGAGTGTTTGCAGCCTATCTCTGTGCATTGATTGTAAAGTGCCTGACCATTCAAAGTCTGGACTTGCAGAGGAATCCTGTGAAATGGAGCCTGGTAGTTACATTAGGTTTCTGGTAACTTCATTTTTAGTATTTTCTCTTTATGAGGTTTTGGGGTTTCTCCCCCATTCAGATTTCATGGTCTCAGAACTTTGTACGACCAAAACTTAAATCTGGACATTTCAAAATTAAGACACAGAAAAAGCCCTATACAGTCACTGTAAAGTTTTTACTTCATTATCACAGCTAAGGAAATAAAAATGTATTTCATTTACAAGTCTTACATTTTAGGACTACAACCAGGACTGCTCCAGCATACTGAAGGAAAAAACTGATAAAAAAGAAAATTGAATATCCACTGCTAGTTACAGACAAAGCTAGGAAACATTTCAGGCTAAACAATGCAAGCCAATGCCCATTAATTTCTCCAGCTTGACCCAAAAGAGGTACTATGCAAAGTCCGCATGATGGTTTTCTTTGCTTTTATTATTGCTGATAACAGTACAAATTACTGATCATGTGTCTAGGTGGCACTAGCTTCCACATAATTTATAGTCTTAACCTTAAAGACCTACATACCCCTCAATGCCTCCAAAGCTAATTAAGAACAGAAGCTTAGCCACCACAAGCAAGAGATTTTTGACAAATATGATGACAGAGCCTAACTTCATGCCTGCTAACTCCAAACAATTTCTTTATACGAATGTTGTACCAGGCTTTTTCACCAAGAACTCAACTACTGGATTCTGCTGCAGGAAGACATGTGCTAGGTTTCAAATAATTTCTACAAGTGAGCTTATTTCTACGTGAATTCTGCTTCACCTACACCCATTGAAGGCAAAGTTCACAGGCCCTTTTAACAATGTCCTTCTTGACCTCTGTTTTGGTGACAGCCACCATGACTTGCTCTGTCTCACTGTACTGCCTTGAACATACCTGAAGGGTCTGGTGAAAGGTGAAAGTGTGAGTGATTCTGTATTCTTTAGCAGAAGAAAGGCAGGGAAGACATTTCAAAAGCAAAAAGGTTTAACCAGGGGTGTTCACTGCTGAAAGCTTATCCTCTAAAGCGGTTCTCCACACCAGTCCAAATGCAGCAAAAATTACACACCACCACCTCTCAAAAGCCATTATACTCTTTTCACTACCTATGAAAACAAAAAGGAAGTGGAAATATTCAAGAAACAACTTGGAAAGCTGGGCAAAACTGTCTTGGCACAGTTACTCGCCTTCACACTTCTCCTGGCACTGCTGGCAAGGTCAGTACCACCACCGGTGCTCTACTGCCCAAGATGGAGAGGACAGCAGGGCAAACATTCACCACAAGTATCTCCTTCTCCACAGCTAACAATAAGATGCAGCCATCAGCTGTGACTGACATTCAAACCCATAATTTAACAGATTACAGAAGCACATAGCTCACTTCAGTAGGGCCTAAGATTTTGTTGAGCAATGGCAGATTGAATGTTTGCAAAACAACTCCAAGATAGTAGAAATGAATTACTGTCTGCAAAAATTGTGATGGGGGGAAGAATCCAAGCAAGCAAAACTGCTCGCCATATACTGACGTGAGACAGGGAATGCAGCTTTCAAAATTGCTGAGGCTCCACCTTTACTTTATGGGAAGATAAAAAACACTGGTAGAAATATTTAAGTTCTGTGTATTCCCCTCCCCTGCTTAAACACCACCAGGCAGGACAAGATACATTTATGCAGAGGCCATCACAGAACCTGGATGGGCTCCAGAACCAGAATGATTCAATGGCTTCCCACCAGAAGCCACCACTCCAAGTGCACTTTATCAGTTAGCAAACAGCAACAGCAAACCTGGGCTCTCCCTCTGCAGGTGTAAGGCAGCAATATGCACACGTGTGGAAGCAGAAAATGAGACTTAACACTCAGCCAGTGACCTTTGACAAGCAACATCCTCATGACACACGAGCTGGTGATATCAACAGTTCATACTGCTCTGATCCTAAAATGTACCATTTGTGTATCTGCTTTAAAAAACAGGTTCAGAAGAAGCTTTTTCCTTACAAACATATTGCTTTTATTCCAACAGTTTCTAAAAGACAACTTGGTTCACTGGACAGGAAAAAACTTCAAAAGGATCCGAGGTCTTCACATAGTATCAAAGAATACGTGATGGGTGGCTAACACCTTTGTACATTCATCTCTAGCTACCTGTTAGAAGGTATCAGACATCTCAAAAAAATTACTCACTCACCCTACCAAAGGGAGGCCCCAGACTTACAGCCCCTGTCACCAAGTGCTTCTTCCAGAGATGAAAGAGTCTGGGATGGAAGCGTTTCATACTTCTCGCTAGTATGCAGTTACAGCCTGTACCTCTAATCCAATAAGAGGTTTGCTTTTCCAAGAACTACAATCTAAGCTGCTAGATTTAAATGGCAACTTAACACAATTATAGTACCTGAAATATGTTTAGGCATGTTGAGAATACAGCATTTTCACACGGCACTATGAACAAAAAGAATTCTGAAGAAAATATTAGCTTTAGATGTGAATTTGATATCAAAATTATTTTAGTATATGTAAATTCTCACGCTAAAGTTTTACTTCACAACATAATTCAAGCTAAACTGGAACAACCTCCTGCAAGCTAAGCTCCTCTTAATATCAGTAGGAGTCCTGCAATTGATTATTGTGAGAAATGAATCCTGAACACTAAAGGCAATAACACTGGAGATGCTTTTTCTTTTTCCTCCACCTCTCCACATTGGAGCACCCTCTAGTAACAGGTGCTTTCTTTGGGCATTAACTGGAGAAGGATGTCATGTTTTTTGTGCATGACAGCATTCTCATCCCTGTGTACTCTGCCACAAGTCACCAAGCCAAGCAGACGTGGGCACAAGAACTGAAGGAGGAGATGAACTACTTCCTTCAATCAAAAACGAAGGACGCACTAACAAAGTTAGCTGGAAACAGTCCCAAGGAGAAGGGCTTGAAGGTGTTAGAAGCTAAACATGAGTTGGCACCATACTAGTGCAGCCCAGAAGGCCACCCATATCCTGAGCTGTATCTAAAGAAGGAAGCATTATCAGCAGGTCAAAGGAAATGATTCTCCCCCTCTATTCTATTCTTATCAGTAAGCTAAAAGAGTATAGATTCAGATTTGCTTTTAGAAACTCCTCACTCAGACAATGGAACAGGTTATCTAGAGAAGTCATGAATGTTTCATCCCTGCAACCTGTTCAAAACTGTGCTGGATGGGGCCCTGGGCAGTTAGAGGTGTTTTGGGGTTGGACCTAGATGATGTTGCAAGTCCTTTCAAATGTAAACCATCGCATGATACTGAATTTTCTATTTCACAAATCAATAGATCAAATGTTTCACCAGAATTAAAACATAACCTCTCTCAGAAGAGAGTTGTTATCCAAGTCCTCTTGCAGATTACAAAAGTACCTGTTGCACTGCTTTTTCAGAACAAAAGCAAACCATGCAAGTGAGAGAGGACAAGCAGGAGAATGAATGAAGCTGGAAACCTTGGAACTAAACAATCTTCATTCCCCACTTACAAACAAGGCAAAGAAAATACTAGGTTATTATGGCCTTACAGGTTTTACACTTTCCATTCACATAAAGCCAACTGTGACCTGGCAGGGTGATCAGGTCAAAATCAAGACACTGAAGCTCCTTAACATATATATTACCCCAAGTGTTAACTGACACAGCATGCAGTTTTAACATGGAGTTCAGTTCCTACTACAAGAAATGTCATGCAACTGGCAATCTCTGCTCTAAGGGATGGATTTGATGGAGTACACACTATCACAGGGAGTGCACAGGCCCGAGCATCCTCCACAAGTCCATGACCCTAAACTGAAGATTTCTGCAGAGAACTCTGATTAATGTTATGCGAAGTTTGGGCCAGGTATCAGCAAGGCATCTGGGTCATAACACACCCTTGCAGACTTGTCAACTAGTTAATTCTATACTCAACACTCTCCATGAATGTAATACCCTCCCTAAACCCTTCTGTCTCACAGCAGTCTAAAGACATTGAGAGCATCAATGACTGCATCTCTGAAGCCCAAATACAGAAAGCTCAGTGTTCACACCACTAAAGCAAAAGGCACCAGAATCTTTTCCAGGGCTACACACAAAGCACAGCATGTTACTGCATGCATTTCTCAGGACTAGGAAACAGCAGAATCCAAACAAGGACTTGGGAGGGGGAGAAATCAGTTTTGCAAATGTGTTCAAGTAAACATAGAAACACGGTAGGATAACAGATATGGGTACTGCAGCACTCCCAGTAAGTAGTGAGACTGGAGCAGCAGTAACAGGATCAGCCTTGCCCTCCCTCATCTGTATGTGCACGCATGTGAGCTTCCACTATTAGTTCTTAACACTAACTTAGCTTTAAGAAATCATGTACACAGCAATGGGTAGTCACTTGTTAGCCCGACCAAAATTTACTGACCAAAAGCAACTCTGCGTCAACCACAAAAGTAATTTCCATCTCACGTCAGGTCCTGCCACCTGGTGAGCGCAAGTCTACAACCCAGGTGTTTGTCCCAATAGTTTTGCAGACACCATCCCCTGTGGACCAGCCTTCCCAAGGGACCAGGCCCTCATTCAACCTCAGAAACCAACAGACTAGCCAGTCACGATGGGTGTTTTGCCACCCTGGCATACCTGGGTCTCCCACTTACAGGAGCTTCTTACTGACAAAGCATTTGATTACCCCTGAATTGCTTCTCTCATTAACTAAACAAACTAAACGTGCCCAGGGAAAGACCAGCACTAGCATAATTTTATTTTGCAGCAGTGACTCATCTGAAAAGCATGATACCACTCAGTCAACTGCAGAAGCTGCAATTCAAGCACTTCAGATGCATGAGCAAACAGTTCACTCCTTCAATCCGCCACGCTTAAGTAGAATGAGGAAGCTTCAACCTTGGAAGATTGAAAACATATAAAATGCAAATAAAAGTGACAGCAGCACAAGACATATGGATGAGTTTTGTCCACGATATTAATTAAATTGAAAGGGGGAGCATGGGTAGATTTGAATAAACAGAAGTGAATGCAGAACACAATCTTTTTTCTTCCACATTAGACCTAAACAAAATACCAAGCAGATGCATGGAAATACCAGCATGCAGCTCAAAGTTTGCATTCAAACGTCAACATGTACAGTGCTAACCTGCCTGATGTTACACCAGACCTCCTTACTTCTCCATTACCATCACATGTGCTTCCTAAACATTAACCACAGTGCTCACTGAACATGAACCAGCTGTCACTCCTTCCCCTGTTGCAGAGAAGGCACAGGCAGGCTGGTTTTCATCATCCTGCAGGACTACGAGACTGATGTATAGCTCCTCAACAGCGGACGGGGCAGGTTGGAGCAAGAGCAATCAAATATAGTCTGCTCGGAAACAATTCACATTCCTTCAAGTCCACTAATTACAGCAAAGAGAAGAGAAGGCAACCTAGATTTGCATGTGTAAGAGGGTGCACTAAAGACTATAAAGCAAAGGAAGGAATCAGAAGAAGTAGTAAGTATCTGTTAAGTGAAGTGGTGCTAGTCAGATAGGCTGCTTGACATACTCTCCTCTTATCACTGCATCTAACCAGGACAGTAACACTTTAAAGTCTATTGCTCAGTACAGGTAGGAAACTCTTACACCCCCAGAGTAGAATTAGGCAAGCCTCACCAAAACAAAACTGTGCTCTAACGTCTATTTATATAATTATACTTGACACTTTAACAACACAATTCCCTGCAGTTACAGGTAGCTGCCCTGGAAGACACATTTATAGGATGCACTATTCCTAACACTAACTGAAAAGTACCGATTTCTGCCAAAACGCAAACAAAGTATTTCTTTTCACTTTCAGCACAGTGGTGGTAGTACAACAAACACACACAAATACACTAAATACATAGGCAATCCCAGGAGAGCGTCCCTTAGTTTCCAGTTCACAGTGCATGAAGAAATTAGTACTAGTCTCACAGTTTACCAACACTGTCCCCCAATGAAAGACATTTTTATTCATTTTGCCAACTAATCTGACCTTTATTTGTCTGATGGAGCAGCCACTTTACTGGCACACAAGATTTCTGGTTCAGCTCTGCATAATTAAAAAAACATAGTCAGAACATTGTGGGTATCATCCTGTTACAATACTCAAGTATGGTTGCTCAATCTAATTATGGCCAAATGCTGTTTCCCCTGTATGGGGAATGGCTTAGGTTGGAAGAGACCTGGTAGATCACCTAGTTCCAATCACCCTGCCCTGGGCAGGGACACCTCTCACTAGATTAGGTTGCCCAGAAACATCTGGAAGTCATAACACAGTCACTCCAGCCTAATTTGGTGCTACCAAAGACAGGGTGGTAAGCAACAGGAATGAAAAGGCTGACAGTCATCTATACACAGACAAATACAGCCAAGGAAATGAGAGCTTTGCCTCCAGAGCTGCAACTTCAATGCGGCGACTTCTTTCTTAAAAAAGAAATGGAAGAGCCAAGTGCTAGGGGAAAGCCTCCAGAATGGACACAGGCGCCCCAGAGCCTACGTGTTGTACAGCAAGCTCCAACTGTGGTGTGGGCACTCAGCAAAGGTCTAAACTTTCATCTAGTACTCAGGAGAGATGAATGCAAGTTATTTAAAACCACAGCACATTGAGCTGGCACGTCACTTTAACACACTGCCTATAGATTATGTTACAGCTCTGCTTTATAACGAACCTCCAGGGTCTCGGATTGAACAGATAAAATTTACAGTGAGTAAGTGAAACAAACTGAGCTTGCAATTGAATTTAGCAATGATTTACTGACTCCCCAACCGATTTACAGTTTTGGCCATCACCGCTTTTTAAGTGTGAACAAAACCCTCATTTTACTACAGAAATAAGAAAAGCATTAAGATATCCACCTGAAGTACACTTAGCAAAAACCAAAGGGCTTGGATGCCTTCCCAGGGCCATACTCAGCCAGCAGTACAGGAAAATGCAAGAGGACAGAAGAGGGAGGGCAGGGCAAGAGCCAGGGCTGGGAACACCCATACCAGTGGTGTGAACGTGTCTTGCTACACTGAAACCCAGGCCAAAGAGGAGAAGGGACAACATGTCCCATAGCGATGGCATTACCTGCACACAACCATCACATTAAAGGGCAATGTGAAAACAGAACAAATCACTGAAACACTGCACACCATTTCTGCTTTTCCATGTGGTTGATAACAAACACTGGGCTTTCATCAGGTACGGAGAATACGACAGCCAAAAGAAAGAAAAAGTATAACTCTGCCACTCACTGCCTAGTAAATACAAATGAAACTCATCATTCCTTGTTTGAGCCTGAAAAGGGGCTTGAAAACACAGCAGGTTGATTAACACTGTGAATTCAAGCACAATTTAGCAATCATCCTTTTATTTGTTGCAATGTTGATAGGCAGAAGGCTCAGACTGCAGTGAACTACTGTGTAAGCACAGATACAGCTTTTCTTGAGAGCAGGTTTTTGATCCTGGACCAAAGATTGTTGTGTGGTGGGTGCTTGCAGAGGCCAGGTGTGCCCCAAAAGTGAACAACAATACTCAGTTATACATAATTGCACATTGCTCCTGAAGATACAGGTAACAGCGCTGTTGCTGAAAGTTTTTTTAAGGCATAACCCCTGCATGAATTTCTTACCACCTCTGCTTCAAGGCTGGTATGCATCAATAAAAAACTGTACTAAGGAAACCTGATTTCTCTTCCAACAAGGCCTTGCATGACAGCTTTCCAGTGCCTGCTGGCAGCTGGTCAGCTTGTACTTTGAACAAAAAAATTAGTGTTGCAACATCTCCTTATTCTACAGCAGTAAAATCTAACATGCAGAAACACATGCATGGAAACATTTTTAATGTCCACATTAAAACCAACTCAACACAAAAGCCAACTTATGTCAACATGAGTCTGTCTAATCCTCGCAATAACTTACAAATGGGCTTTGAAGAACTTGAGATGCTCCTGAAAAAAGAAGAGGGTGTCCTAAACAAAAAGGCCATTAATAAATCAAAACATGTTCTAAGGAGAATCAAAGTTATTTCTTCAGTGAAGCACTGATGGAGAAGAGTTCACTGAAAGACATCATCTCATCCTCTATCCTCAAGTCTGTGACTGTTTGTGGGGGTTTTTGCATATTTTTATTTATTTTAACTATTCTTTTCAATAGCCCAGTTTAAAGAATCAAAGACTCCATTTAATGTGAAAATATTTGAGGTTAGAGGGGAGCTTGGAAATAGTCTTGGAAGAACTGGAATAGAGGGGACAAGAAGAACAAATCATAGTTCCAACAGCATTTTAAGTCAGCAGAGAAATGAAAGGGTGAGGCACATTTCCAAGGATAAAACCACCTCCTTATTTTAGCTTTATAATAAAGAAAAAGAGATTTAAGGCAAAAAATGCAGTTTTTCAAGCAAGAAGGGAGAATAAAGAAAAACAATTGGCTTTGAGAAATATTTACTGAGTAAAAACAAAAAAAAACCCAGGAAAATGTTGAAGTTGGGGCTTCAACAAGCAGCCTAGCCAGGTAAAACTTTTAGACAAGACTCTCTATCCGTTGCCAGAAAAGAAAGCTTCACAGTTTTCATCTAGGCTCTGTTATCACTAGTGTCCACCCACATGCAGAAGGTGGGACCAATGAGTAGCGGCATTTCAGCACTTCTTGCTGCCTCATCTCCAGAAAAGCCCTCTGTATTGCAGTGAATCTGCGTGCTGGCTCACTGAGGAAGCTGTAGCTGTAATCTGCCAAACTGGACTACTTATGCTTGGAGTTAGTATTAGGCACCCCAGTGAAAAAGAAAAGAAACAGAAGGTAAGGTCATTACGGAGATCTCTTACAATAGGTGGCTGCTTCAAACCGTGCCTATAGATCTCAATACCCTGCATGCCTGAGAGCTCAAAATTCAGCACCTGCTTAGATATTAAAGCACCATGTGTAGAGCTGACTAGATAAACATATTTGCCCACAAATGACACAAAATTCCTCCCACACCCCAAAGACACACACCATTCACTCAAGAGCCATATCAGCTGTATTGTCTGCAAGTTTCCAAAGCCAAAATACATAAATAAAAGCAAGGGAAATTCTCTTGAAAACAGAGGATCTATTCATTTCTTACAAAAACATTGAATTGCTAGCATCAAAATACATTTTAACATAGAAAAAAGGATTGTGTAAGTTTTTCTTTTCTAAGCAGCAGCTCTTTGTAGATAGACTTCCATTTGGCCAGGAAACGAATGTAATTCTGCTAAGACACAACACCAACACTACTGCAGCAGATACAGAACTGGGGCATTTTTACAAGACTTCATTTTCCATTTGCAATCAGTTGCCTTCCACAAATTTGCATGATCCTAATCAGCTGCAGTATGTCAGTCTGGGGTGTCCTAGCCTATGCCCCAAGGCAGCTGGGAAAAGGTAGCACTACAGTGGAATTCTGCAATGCAGCACAGCTGGAAAGCGCAGCCACTGCAGACCATAGCCAGAAACAATGTAGAGGAAATGCTCGAGTATATTATTGTCCAGGTGGATCAAAGGAGCTAAGTTCAGAGCGTATTAACATGTTTCTATCTGACAAAAACTCAAGTACAAAAGGTATGAGAAACAGATTTGTCCCTGTACAGATTTCCACATGCATCCAACTGACAGAAATGCCCCCAAAAGGAGGCACCATGCCAGCTGTCATAGAGAGACTGAACTAAATGAAGGCAGGAAAAAGTTAAGGTTAGAGTTTCACTTAAGGGGAAGGTATTGTCCCCCACCCCAACATGTTGGTCTAAAGTCCAAAAGCTAGTTTAAGTTACAAGATAAGCCCACTCTTACATTGAAATTCAGTTCTCAAAGCAAATGTGCTACACTTGCAGATGGCCTCTTGAAATTATGTCCAAGTGGTAACTGTGGAGCAGTGTGCTTACACATCTGGCATATTCTGCTCTCCACTGCTACCATATGCTGTTGTTTAAAATGAGGCATAAGGCACATAGCACAAACATCATTCTTTCTCCTCTGTGCAAAGAGAAATCAGGAGGTTTCTTATATTACAGTCCCACTTCTTTTAAGTGGCCCAGCCCAGATATTTATGCAACATAATGTACATCTTTTCCAGACCTTCAAGCAACTTAATGATTTAGTGCCTTGTAAAGGTAACACAAATGTATAAATCAAATAATGTATTTCCTACGCATCTTCAAGACAGGTGCACATATCTACCTAGTCTGACATTTCCTAAGCATCTTGCCTGCCCTGCTCCATCCCCTACCATACTCAATCCCTAAGGTTCATCACACATGACAAATACTTGTTAGAACTGCAGCAAACACAAGCGAAGAAGCTATCCAGAGCAATAAACTTTTTTCTCATGTTAAAGAATTATGTCTCACACCAGAAGAATCAAGTGAAGCTGCTCCAGGAATTGCTAAAGGACAGAGGAAGGCTAAAGCTTCATTCATTAAAGAGCTTGTTCCACACAGCACAGCAATTTTGATTCAACACCTTTGTGATAGTCAAATTACAGAACTAAGTGTGTGCAGTCATCTTTCATCTTTTCATGTAGCGATCTTGCAGGCAGAAGAAACCCACCACTTTCCATCCACAGCAGCCAGCCACATTATTTCTCCGCAGCACAGACAGGACATAGGGCAGCTTGCTCACACACACATGCACAGTAATCAAAGAAAGCAAATTAGCAGTTCAGTTCATATTTTAAAAGCATGGTGGGATCTTGCTTAGCATTTCTGTCAAGTCACATCCAAGAAAATCTTGAGGCCAAAGCTCCCAGCCACCTACTCCTCCCTATGCTACCAGAGGTGACACCATAACATGCCAGCCCCTCACCTCAGGTCCAATAAAGTCCTGAACATGACATTCCATAGCACAGCTGAAGTCAGCCTCTGCCCTTTAACTGTGGGCTCACAGCAACTTGCCATGGCTCACAAAAGCTCAGACAAGCACTTCCCCCAGAGTGCAATCCGTCAGAGGAGAATTCGTTTACAACTCAGCTAAACAAGTTTCAGGGCACTAAGGGCTTCCTGGCAGGCAGAAAGAATTATTCAAATCCCACTTGATTTTCCCCTCCACACCCCCTTTCTTTTGCTTTGCCTGCGCTACCGCCAGAAGCTGGAGCCACTGTGAATAACCAGCCACTTTGTCCTACTTATTTTCCTAACAGGGTCAAATTCTCCTACGCATGCCATGTGCTGCTGATTTCTAAAGGTCCCTGGCAAGCCAGCTGCTCCACAATTCACTTTCCTCTACTGCATATCCATGAAGCTGCACACACAGTGTGCCAGTGAAATAGCTTTCAGACAGTCAACACCACCTTAGTCACAGAGTAATTTACTTCAGTACTTGGGTTTGAGGCACCATTTTCAGAAACTGGGGGGTTTACCATGTTCTCTGTCTAACGACAAACAAAACCCAGGTTATAAAAACCCGCAAAAATCTGTTTCAGGAATTGGGGAAAAAAATACCCAAACAAGAATATCTGGCACAGTTCTGTGCCCTAAAGTCCTGAAATATTTATAAAGCTACTTGACCACAGGCACTAGTGCTGCCACCCTCACACATTTAAAAACTGTGAGTCAGACCCCAGAAATAAGGAGTGGTTTTTATTCTCACAATTTTAATGCCAAGATACACTCTAAGGTTTTGCTGGGCTTTTCAACTTACTTTTCTTGAATCTTCAATGCAACACTGAAAGATTATTTTGAGGATTTAAACTGATGCCAGCACATCAATGCAAGAGACAGACATCTTAGCAGCACTCCCACACACACTGCTCCCCTCCCAGAAGATTAGTTGTTGTGATGCTCAAGAACAGTATCAGTAAGATTAACTCTGGATTCCTTTATGAATCAGAGCAGCT
The DNA here is from genome assembly GCA_013397515.1 of Upupa epops. Classification (NCBI taxonomy): domain Eukaryota; kingdom Metazoa; phylum Chordata; class Aves; order Bucerotiformes; family Upupidae; genus Upupa; species Upupa epops. The sequence continues at coordinate 442,534 of VZRI01005348.1, forward strand.
TCCCATGGAGCCCACCTTGGAAAGGTACTTTAGGAGCACCATTCCAGCATGTAGGAAGTCAGCAAAAGAGGTAGCTACACATGATCCTGAGTAACATCCACCTGGGGTTACGGTTTTCCATGAAGTGGATACGGTGTGGCTAAATTACAGGGATGCTGACTGCACCTACGCTTCTCTAGAAATCCAGTAGCACTCAGGTGCTCTCAGCTGTATAAAAGAGCAGCTTGCTTTTTGATGCTGAAGCATTTCCTACAACTGTACCAATAAAGCAAAAGCTGCTCTATGTGCCTGGAACCTAGTGCTGGGCACAAAAAAAGCCAGGACTTGCACTACAGTATGGCAAGGTCTGGTAAGGTAATGAAAAATCAGAAGGAAAAAGATGGTTTCAGATTTACAATGCAGTACTTACACAATTAAAATCAGGGCAAGGCATTCCTATAAATACGTTTACCATCTGGCATTTAGAGCCCAAACCTTTCATCATTTGGAACTTTCTGACAAATATTATATATATTGTATTTTATTAATTTTGTGGGATCTTGTAGTTTGGGTTTGTTTTTTACATCTAGCTCTTATTATTCCTTTCACTCTTACCCCATGACACACACTTTTCTGAATGCTGAACTAAGGTTAAATGTCATTAGTAATAATGTTTTCTGAATGGCATTTCTCTTAAATAACTAACAGCAAAGCATTTGGTAGACTTACTTTAGCAGTTAAGACAGACAGGCATCCTCAGGCTAAGGACAGCAAAGGGGAAAAAAGTAAAAGCAGTACAAACTGTATTCTTACAAAAAATACCTTTCTCTCTATGCTAAAAAAATGGTGACAAAGATTGAACCGTATTGTAGAAACTCAAAATGTCACTAGAAAACCAGCTCTGATTCACATTTGAGTAGTTCATCTCAAATCTGAGGAGAGACATTTCCTAACGCGTCCTGCCCATCGTTATGCATTACGTTTAGAATTGGTGCAGGTACCACCTAACTGTCATTGCATCCAAGTCTAAACTATTTGCATGCCAGCCCTCTCCAGCAGTACACTTCCCCTGAGGCACAGCAGTGCCAAAACTAATTTTTACCACCTTATTCTGGATAAGATTTTTCTTCAGAAAACATCACCTCTTGTAAGGTCTCACCAGTCCCCATTCCCAAGATATACTGAAAGTTCTTTCAGGAGAAAGAGTCTGTGTTGTAGGATAAATATTGACTTGTACTAGGTAATCATCATCAGGGCAAAGCCAGCCAGAAGAATCATTACAAAATCTCACTTGGTACCCTGGGGACACATTCATGCTAAAGAGAGCAACAGAATTCAGGTAGTAGGGGAATGGGGTAATTATGAGGCTAACTGAATAGATACAGATTAGAATATGAAATAAAACCAAGTACAGAATTGCACACACTGCAAGTGAGTGACAGAGGGGGCATTCAGTTATCACAAGCATTCAAGGTACTCTACCTTGCTGTTGACGTCTGGAAACAGTTGACATAGAATCATCAAGGATCAGAAAGGGCCTCAAAAGATCATCCAGTCCAATCCCTCTGCTACAGCAGGACACCCTGACCAGACAGGTTTAACATCAATGGCTACAACATCTACAATCACGTATTTGTACCCATCCATCTCCACTGTCATTCCAAAAGGGTGCCTTTACCTTCACAAGGAGGAAGCAGAATCACAGAAGTTTGAGCCTTCCCCAACAGCAGATCGCTAACTGAAGCAGTAACATTGACTGGTTTGCCCTAAATCCTTATTTACTGCTATAATCAGTTTCCTGCGAGCAATTTCCAGTCATTCCATCCCATACCACCTAGAGTTATAAACAGATTGGAGCTGTCAACTGCAACATTAGCCATTTTCATCAGATCAGGTATCAAAACAAATTTATGTCATATGAAGTTTTAATAATCAGCAGTTTCTGTATGTTAAAGTTCAAGCATAGATACGTCAATGGACAAAAATACTCACAGAGGAGCTACTCATCAGGTCTGACATAGAAGGATATGTTGATGGTTTTATCCAGAGAGACTGCAAGAATTCAGGCCTCCTAGATTTAAGTGCACACCTCAAGGAAACTATCTTTATGTTTTCACACTGAAAGTGAATTACAGTTCTGGTCACACAAAATTTAGCATTTCAGTCAAAAAAACCCTCATCATTTGTACATTTGAAAGTCAATTATTTTAGTCAAGACCTGTGAAGAGATAGTTTTGTTAAACTACCCAGATGTACTGATCTCCAGCCTACCAGTAATTGCTGTATGTCCCTCCCTGCACTATGGATCTCTACAGCAATTTGAAAGCAAAGGGTAGGAAAACACCATCACATGCCTAATACACAGACTCCTCATCTTTAAATGCTAAAATACTACTAAATCACTTGATTTATCGTACCATTTTAGTGATGGACATTGACTAGCTGGCCAAAGGTCTGCACGTCATACAAATATCCCTGCTAGCCAGCTCTCTTTTATGGATGCTAAGACATCTTTGAGAAAGTTGAAAAGGTCAATAGTCTCCTCCAAGCAAGTCAATCTTTCTTTCTGTAACAACAGTCTGAAAAGTGAATGTTACAGGGTGCTGAGTGGTCAGACATCACCACAAGGCTGAGCCTTAAGCCCAAAATTGAGCTTTTGCCTAAGCCTGGGTTCTTAGCATTTACAGGATTATTTTACTATTGTGCATAATCTCATTTACAAATCAAATACACTCTCAAAGGAGATGCACTGAACCCCCTGCTACAATGACTTTTGCTTACAGCCAGTTACCAAAACACAACAGCTGGAAAGTGGAGAGAAGAGACTGCATCCATAACTGACAAAAGTTATCATGTAATAAGCATTCAGTGGCACATTTCACAGCTTAGTGCACTGACAGACATGTGCTAGCAAGTCTAGTTTCAACACTTCTTGACTGTCTCTAGGTATCTGTCCCCACCATTGTGGCTCCAGCTCCTGCTCCTGTTGCCAAGTCTGCTGAGTTGACTGAGCCTCTGCTGTGCCTACTATTCCTGTTCTGGGCACCAGTGAAGGAAGAGTTTAATCCAGAGTTGGCTTTGAACTGACACAGAGATGAAACCACAGGTTTTCTTCTGCCAACCTTCCTTGGCCAGTGATTACCACTGACAAGATGTCTTTGATGTTTAAAGCTTTACAAGCTTTCCATTTCTCTAGCAGTCTAACAAAAGCAAGCCCAGCCTGACTTTCACAAATTCTCTGGCTTCTAGATCTCCACTGGGGGGGATTTTATTCAGTTTTCTCCCCACCCCCATCCCCTTCCTTTTAACAGTAATAGGTAAAAAAAACCACAAGAGCACAGAAGGTTTAGATACTGAAGCAAGCTGGAGACAAGCAAATCCTACAATCCTACTAATCTATATCTCCATGTCTTTCACAACACCAAGTGCAGAATAGCAAAGAGGTAGAAATGACTAGCAAAGGAGACACTCACCTTGCACCCCCCACCCAAAAAAACCCAACCAAACAAACAAAAAAAACCCCACAATTCTGGCCTTTTACTTCATAAGAAAGGCAAAGTTTCACTTACCATCCATACTGAATTTAGAACAATGCCCAACTTTATATACATTAGAAAGAAAAAGCTTTAACAGCTTACTATGAAATAACAAAGTGTACTATAAAAACCAAAAATACATATTTGTGTCTATTTTTCACATTCACAGCACTTTGCCTTGACTCTACAGAATTCCTTGTTAAAAAAAACCTCAACTGCTGTTTGTACCCAAACATCACCACCTTTACAGACACTTCAATAATTTTCTTCTCAGGTTTAACAAATTCCAGATGTAAGAATTATCTGAAGATGAAACTGTTTGTGAGCATAGTCAGCTCACTCTCCAGTGGAGAATATACCCTACATTAATTTAGTACCAGTCAAGCCTTCCAAGAATTAATGAATACAAAATAAACACTTGGATTGCCTGCCTGAGGTAAGTTAATTCACATTGTTCTACCACTCGCCAGTAGAATAATTAGATACTTGGAATTGGGTCATCCCTTAATATAGATCAGCGTAAGACAAATTTCTTTCACACCCAGTTAACATGGAAACCATTTGACCTTTCCAACAGGACTACTAAAGACCTAACAAGACCTGCTTTTTAGCCTATGGGACTTTACACCAGGCACTACATTGCCATCCAGGATTTTGTCAAAAGCACAGCTGACAGCAGTTGTAGAGTTCATCCCTTCAAACACTTTCAACTACCAAATGCCACCTTCTACCAAGCTTAGCCATTTAAGCTAAATTTTCTAATGCAATGTGATAGAAACTAACAGTAATCCATAACATTTTTCTTTTATTCTATTTGCAAATATTGAGCCTATTTCAGTGTTTTTAATTTTAATCTAAGGACTCCATAGCATCTTCCTGGTTTGAGTGCAGACCTTGGTACATCTCGATAGTATACAGCCTGCCACCCAGGAGCCACAGAACTATTCATTTCACTCCAGGTTTTTTGGATTGTAAAACACTGAAGACTACTGTCTTCGCTGTTAGAGAAAAATAAGGGACTGACAGCAGAAACCTTTGCACTTTGTGGCTGCTAATCTTAAAACTGCCAAGTCAAAGTATGTTCCACTGGTACACCCTGCCGTGCATTCCTCTGTTTTGAGGGTGTGCATTACTACACAGCCTTCAATTTGTAACAAGTTTTGGCCCTCACCTACCGCTCTTTTACAAAGAAAGGCAGAGAACTGGGTCTGTTTAGCCTGGAGAAGAGCAGACAGAGGGGATTTAAAAGATATATGTCAGAAAGGTAGGGCCAGACTCCTTTCAGTGATGCCCAGAGCTAGGACAAGGGGCACACAGTAAGTTCCATCTAAACATGATGAGAATCTTCTTTGAGGGTAACAGAGCACTGGACCAGGCTGCCCAGATTGACTGTAGGATCTCCTCCTCTGGAGTTACTCAAAACTTGTCTGGATACAGTCCTATGCTTGAAGTGATCCTGCTTCAGCAGCAGTCCCTTCCAACCCCTAGCTTTCTGTGATTATGTGTCCAGAGTTCTTAACCTTCTAAAGAATTTAGAAGAGGTTACATCATAAGAAAAAGACAGTACCTCTCTGTAAATTCAGCTTCAGGACCACTTATAGTCAGGGAACCTGAACAGACATTTCCATCATATTTTTTTCCAACTTCTACTGAGACTTAAGTCATTCAAAGCCTCCTGGAACACCATTCTTAGCAGCAGCCTCCTTCCCTTCCATTTCTGTTGTTGTAATAGCCAGCTATGGAGCAGCCACCATCCCACTAAGTAGTATGGAAATAAACGTACTATTTCCCACATTAGTCCAAACAAACCTGAGGCTCATGTTTTTCCTTTTCACTCACTGACAGAAGGGACATTCACCTTTCCCACACTTCCACTTGCTTTCGGCACACAGGTGACAGCTTTCTCTCACACTTCCCTTATATTGATAACTTACAAGAATTATTCTTAAAAAGTCAAAACAAATTGAAGAAAAAGACAGCAATGTTATCTCTTGGCTCCATGCCAAAGCCAAACAAACCAACCTTTCAACACTACATCCTTCATCACAATGCCTTTTGATAGCCATCAGCCAGAGAATGAGAAAAACAGTTACACTAAAAATAGCATCTCCAAATGGTGGGGAAGTGAACAGAAATTGCCAAGGCTCCAGGGCCAGATACTCCAGCAAAGAAAATATGCCCCAAGTTTTTTTGCTGTTACTATTCAATAAACTATTCAATTTTGGGCCTCTTGAAGGACTGCCAATGTTGCATCTGCTCCAAACATCTAATCAGAGTTTATTTTTTCACTACATCTGTCTTTGAGAAGCAGACACAGCAAACAAATACTTTACGTTTTCCATCATGAAATATTTAGTTTATACTCTTCATGCTGCAACTAAACTGTCACTTATAAAGGCAAAAACAGTCACGAGAAAGTTCTAATTTACAAAGAATATGTTCACACATCACATCAGATATCCATCAGCTACAAGCTGTTCAGTTCCCTTCTGTCCCAGTACAGCCAGCCTCACTTTTGGGGGAAATTACATCAGTAGAGGAAGTATTTGAAAAAGTCAGGTTTCTACTTGGTTTGAGGAGGTTGTCTGACAAATAAAGTAATGAACAGACAAAATGCACACACTTTGCCTCTTCTATCCGTCACCCTCTCTTCCAAACCCCACCTCAGCGATAGTCTGATGACAGAAAAAAGCAAGGGATAAAACAAAATTTCAGAGGAAACTGAGCCCTTTTCCCAATTTTCATCACAAAGAGGTTAAACAGGAGTGGGAAAAAAGGCAATTGGGAAATTACATCTGTAACAACAGATTTCTTTCTCCATCTTCAAGTTGAACTAAGCTCTCTAAACACAGATGCTGCTTGCCGGCCACTACACAAACTCTGAAGCACTAACCATCAACACCCTACAGACTTTCAGAAAACTCTCTTTTTTTTAAACCACCAGTGCAGCCAGGAGCTTTATAAGTGCCCATATCCCACTTAGTTTCCAAAGAAAAACCTCTACTCCTTCAGGACTTGGGGAGGAAAAGACACAGACTTTGGCACTGGTTACTCATTTATCATTCTCAGTATTTTTTTTTTCAGTAAACCACATCTTGTAAACAGAACTAAACAGAACGTAACAACACTTAATGCTTTATGGCTTGGCTGTTCCCATTTGTTTCAGTAACACCAATAACTCCTGCAGCTTCAGTAGCTCCCGATAGCATTAACTGTGCTAGGAGCAGGATCAGCAGTCAAGTGACTTCTGCAGTAGTAGAACACATCTTCGGCTGTATTTTGTGCAAACCATCACAACTCATTAGTTAATCAAACCAGCAAAGCAATGCCAGCAGCTGCCATTTAGGGCTTAGTAGTTCTCTGTAGCTTCCAGGATGAAGCATTCAGTTACTGACACAATTATCACTGGCCAGCCCAGCAGTTGCTCTAGTGATTCTGATCTGTTTCAAATGCCTGCTTGAAAGACCATTTCCCCAGTGCAATAACTTATTTCATACTTACACAAAACTTTGTTTTACTGGAAATGACACACATATGACTTAATAAAATAATACACGCAAACACAAGGGCAAGGGACTCAGCCAAACTGCAGTAAATCAAAGATTACTTGCTCAAGGTCGATTAAAGGATCATTTTTCTTTCTTTTATGATTAGTTTTATTTCTACAGATGTTACTTACTCCAAAATGGTTTCTTCCACATATTGAAAAGCTCAAAAGGACAAATCCTAATTAAACAACCTACAAACCAAATCAAACATTTCCCATCCATCTCTGTCCACACAACCTCTTGCTGGGTAACCACGCATGTACCTGGGCAGGAACAAAGGAAAGTGAGAGAGCACAGAATCACAGAAAGTTAGGCGTTAGAAAGGACCTTGATGGATCATCTGGCCCATTCCCCCTGCCAGAGTAGGATCACCTAGGTGGGTTTTGAATGTCTTCAGAGAAGATGATTCCACAGCCTTTCTGGGCAGCCTGTTTTCAGTGGCCTGCCATCCTCACAATAAAGAATTTATTTTCCTATGTTTACATGGAATCTTCTATGCTCCAGCTTGCACCAACTGCTCCTTGTGCAAAGGAGAGAGGTCCTCCAGTACTGACCTCCTGACACTAGCCAGTAGGATGGGCAGGATGAGCACTGAGCAGCTGATACATTGCACATGGATTTCCTACTTCATCCCAAGGCAGGCTTCTCTTCAACCTACTCTCTGGCTGTACTGCTTGTTGACATATTCATTACCAAGAATCTCACCAACTGTAAGCTTGCAAAATGCAGAAAAAAAATACTTCGAAATAGATGACATGATGACACAGATAAAGAGATTAAATAAAGAAAATTTGAAAACTACAAAAATAAGGGGTTTTCTAAGTTGAGGTCTTTGGTTAGTCTTTTTGAAGAGGCAGTGACTGGTACAGTAGGAAGAAGTTTGAAGGGAGGAGGAAAAAAAGCCTGCAATGAAAAGAGTTGTTAAACAAAGTTGTCAGGTCAAGCATTTCAAGATAGAAATTAGATTAGATAAGAAGACAGACAAATCACAAAACATTTTCCAAAGGAAGAAAAGTAGACTTGCCACCAGGACTGCCTTAAATACAAGGCAACACCTTAAGTATTTGCATTAAGGTGGGAGTGTATATATTACACATAGGCTACGTGAGTGTTCAAACCACAGCTTTACTTCAGTATTTTCCTGTCTGCAGTGGTAAATACTACCATAAAACAAATCCAGGAAGCAAAGATCTACCAAATGTAACAAAATGTTATTCCCTAACTGAACATGTCCCCATCATCAGTAGATTTATCCAAGACCATACACCTACATGGGAATCAGCAATAGCAGCTCCCTTACTATTGGCAATAAAGATTTAAACAAAAACAATTCCACTGCAATCGTTTTGGTCCTACATCCTTTTTGACTAGCCCATATTTAGCAAAACATCCTGCAGTTTGGTAATACATTTTGTTTGGAAACAATTGAAAAATTAGGAGGACCATGTTGTCGTTCTTGCAGCAGAGTCAACATGCAAAGTGGTGAGGATAATGCCTCCTGCACATACCAGGTAGAGATGAGACAGGTTGCTGCTTCTGCATCATCACAGACTGCTGAAAAGGTAATCGATTCATTCAAATGAAGACAGATATTATGGCAAATATCATTTCACATGACTACATATATTATAGACAGAGGGACTGACATTAAGCTTTTTCTTCCATAGGGAGAAAACAACATCTGAATCTTAGACTATTCCTACAGTAGCTACTTTGCAGATGCCAGAACACAATTAACCTCCCATCTCAGTAATTTGGTTTTGTCTGTCTAGCTTTCCATATTTCCAGTTTTGCATCACAGCATGGGTCTTGAAGGAATAAGCAGAACAGTTACTCCTTTAATTAATGAGGAAAAAAATTAAGAACAGCAATCCAGAAAGGTCTGTTTGCATACCTTGGCTGCAGTAATTCCTGCTTTTTTCAGTGCAAGCTAACTGGTCACAGTTTGTAATCTCTTGTTAAGCAAGTACCACTACAGAATAAACTAGCTGAAACCCTCAGCATGTGTATGTTAAAGAGAGATGCAGACCTACCACGTCAGACCATCTTGATTACTGACTGAAAAGATCAAGTTTCCTTTCAGAGGACCCTGCTTTCCACTGACCCTTGTTTTGTTAAGGCCATACCACCTCTCATCATTCCCACCCACATCACCTTTCCAGTGTGGAATCCCTGCTCTGAACAGAGCTCAGGTGCCTTTGCAAGGTAAGGATGACTGCGGGAAGCCACCCTGTTAAAACCCTGTTAAGTTGAGCCAAACATGAGTATATACAACACCTACTACACGTTTATTTCTTGAACTGATTGACACTACTAACACTACCCTGGCATCACATACTTCACTTACCATGAAACATGTGTAACTGTAGTAGCAACTCTAAAGCCTTAGGAGAGCTCTACTTACAGCACAGTGCTGCATTAGCTGTTGCTGTTGGATATGACATTGCAACTAGCCTGGAATATACTAGCTTATGAAAAATCAAATGTTACTGCTATCCCCACATTAATTCTGATCTGTTACACTTGAGGGGACAAAGAATTACAACTGAAGGGCATGAAACAGGCTCTGTTCAACTTACACAGGAAGAACATTTAAACTGTATTTTGTACAAGGATAAACAGTTTCTGAACACTTTCTTCAAGGAACCATATGAAACCTAAACTTGTTGAAATCATTAGTAAAAGGAGATTAGCTTTTCAGATAACCAGTCTTAAAATCCAGTGTATTTTAGTAGTTAATAAACTGTGCTTTGTTTGACCTTTATTTCAAGGATTTCAAAATAAAGCAGGAAATTAGTCCTCAGCAGCACAGCCAGATTCATCCTCAGCATCTAGAGAACAAATTCGAACCAAAACAAACACAAAAAAAGTCCTCCTTGCCAAAGAACATAATTCTGCTGTCTCATTACTGCTTTGCTAAATTAATTTAATTAGCAATCTTCAGGCACAGGAAGGTATTTATGCTTTCTCAGGAAAAGAAGGGCTGCCGGGGGTTGTGAATAGTACATGCTGTTCTAGCATACCAGGAACACAGCATTGAATTCTTGCAGCTATCAGGCCAAAGCTAGATTGGCATACTGCAACTAAACACCTTTTTTATCTAAAGGGGAAATAAAGCACTGAGCAGTCTAAGAGGACAGTTCAGCTGAGGAACAGGAGCAGCAGCAGCAATATGTGAATTTGATACTGTCCTTACCCCTCCCATATACCAATTAAAGTCCTAAGGCCACCCCAGACCCCCAGTTGCACTGTCACAGACACTAGCATTTGTCATTAGGGAGTCCCCGTAACTGAGGCTTTGATAAGGGCCCATTCTCCCCGGCTACTCTGCGATACAGCCTATTCAATTCCTGTAATGAAGTAGTAGTCTAGGCTAATTTTAAGATGTTTCCTCTTTAAAGATGATTAGATGGGAAGCCTCCTTAGAGCAGAACTGCACACTAGATCAGCAGCATACTACCCTTTCCAGAAACTAGCTGTTTACTATGGTTCAATGCCCACAACATTTAATTGCTCATTCTATGATCAGTACCATGCACAAGTGCCTTATGTAGTCAAGAGCCTATGCTTTTGCAAATCATTGTCAGGGGAGGACTTCCACTGTCAAATCAGAAAAGCATTAGCCACATCCCCAGTTCAAATTTGTCTTTAGTGTAGTAGCAACCAACTACTGAACAAGAACTTTAATTACAGTCTAGCTAGGAAATCCCTAGAATTTGTGAATAAGCTGCTTCTCAACCTCTTTTTGGTTGAAATCTCTGCTGCATTCATCTGTGCACAAGCATTTCTACAGCTCTCCAGGTCATTTTAGCCATATAACAGTAATTTTGCATGGCCAAACTGTATTTTAATTTAACCATCATATCCCATTGGTGGAAAGGATTAACCAAGTCTAAATGCACTGTCTGAGTTTGAATCACTGGTTGAGAATAGCTAAAAATATTACCATGATGCATAAACCCAAATAGAAACCTGCTCCATCTCCCAGGGCAGTATCAATTCTGCAGTACCAACAGGTGTAAAAAATAATTCATCTTTGTCACTAAACGCTACGAATATGCATGAGGAGGAGAGCCTGCCAACACAGAACGGGCCATTTGTGTGTAAATGCTCTCATGCAGCAAATTTAAAGGAGCAGGATAGAGCCCATCAGAAGCCAGTTTCTTCATCCAGAGATTTCCAATGATTCCATAAATTCAATACTGCAAATGCTGTCCTTATATTTTACATGCTTCAGACATCCGAGGAAGGTTTTGAAACTCTGCTTACACTGAATGACAAGCCTTCCTTGAAAACGTGATTTCAAAGTAGGAAACTAGGTACAAAGTTCACATTTGTTTAGCTTTAGTTCTTTAAACCCTTTAAACACCCATTCAGAGCAGTTTCTTATGAAAACTTAGTACATTCATTCAGGCAAGTAGTGACAAATCTATTTATAACTACTGTCACTTAAATGAGTTCTTATTGTAAATTGTGGGACTTGCAAGAGCAGGCACCAGAAGATCCTAAAGCTGCTAAGAGCTGCTGAATAAACAAGGGTAACACAAATTACACACACACACAGTTTCTCATTTGAATTACACAGGCTCAGCCCTACACAGAAAACCACTTGCCTCCTGACTGTCTCCAGCCTCTGCATCTCTCTCTTTTCTGGGTGGAACAAGCAAAGGGAATTCAAGGGTGGTTTCTTTTCTTTGTAGCCATATAAAAGCAGATAGAACAGCCATTTCAAATGAACAAATTCTTTCTAAAACAATTTTGTTGGAGCCTTCAGACAATATTTATTTTCCCAGCTTCTCACTCCCCCCTCAAGAGACCTCCATGCCATAGTCAAGTTGAGCCACAGCATCTGTAATTATGGCTCTGCATACACATATCTGAAGGTTGCAGGTCAACCACAGCATAAAGATACCCTCATGCAGGCAAAAAGGCAAATGCACTTACCCGAGAGATAGACAGAGGCATGTTGAAATCCTTGCCCCCTTGAAGTCTGAAACCCCAAGGAGCAGGCCCAACCAAAGACACGCTGTAGTTGCTCATGATGTTTAGTATTGAAGGATCAAACCCAAAGCACTGATGTCTGCAGAACAGGATTAGAGTTCTAATTAAGAGGTGATAAAAAACAAAAGGCACTGTCAACATGTTCATTCTTTGTTTATATACTAAGGAAGGGAATACACACTAGGTCTGCCATTACTTGTGATTTTATTCTACTGAGCAGGGCGCCCGTGCTCATGGCAGCGGGGAATGGAACTAGATGATCTTTAAAGTCCCTTCCTATCTGAACCATTCTATGAATCTACGAATCTATTCCTGACTTCTAACTTTTCTTCAGAAACTTAACTAGGTAAGTCGTAACGTGGGCTCAGGACCTTGAAAAACTCTGGTGCTGAGATGTCTGACAATTACTTTTTACTAAACAAACACTATGCGGTCTACAAAAAAAAAAAAGCAAACAAAAAACACACCAACCAACAAAACATCCAACATTAAAGCTCATCTTAAGAAAAAGACCATGAAGCCCAGTTGAAACAAGCATGAAGTGATTGTATCCCTTATATCCAAGTATGGAAGAAATTAGCACTACTGGCATATTAATTTCTAACAAAATTAGTATCAGATGCTGCTATGTCATCAGCTCAAAGGCTGTTTCTAAACACATTATGTCTTGGCAGTTCCCAAATTATGTCAAAACATCATAACTTTGAAGTTAATTAGAAGAAAATAAAATCCCTGTGACTTTTTTATTTTTATAGCATAGCTGCATGGCTGTAAAACAATGCTCCAGACAAAACAGACATTGGAACTAAGCCTCAAATGAAAGCTGTGAACTACAGCAAAACACCCACAGCTGGGGAGGCAAAAGCCAGAGCCTCCTGGCCCACAAATGTGGGCAACAAATTACCTTTCAAAATCAGCAGAAGCACTTAACTGCAGTTTAGCGTCAAAGATAAGGGCTTCAGTTTCACCTCAGATAAGTAACGTTACAATGACATCTTAGGTAGTGGATGCCATCTATTTTTGTATGGTTGAAGCCAGGCAGGAGCACACCAGGGCAGGCTGCTGTAAGCCTACACCGGAGCAAAGCCAGATTCCATACTCGGTACAGGGACATTTAAGGGGGACCTTCAGTAAAGCAGATAGCAAGCAGGCTGCGAAGCCCACCCGAGCTCTACAAAGCCCAGTTTTAGCTCTTCACTTGCTACAGGCAGTGGAAGGGGCATTTTTTTGGAGGCAGATGATTTTTGCAAAGGCAGCCCACCTTCATGGACTAGCAGTGCAGGACTGGTGTGACAGGGATGTCCATTTAGTACCACACCCCAAAGAAGTCGTCGGTAGCACTCATCTTTGAGTTTGCTTCCGGGAGCCAGAGAGCTCTGCTGCTCTGACTTGTTTATAAATCACACTGTACACTTTATTCACACCGACAGCCATTCAGGTAACCAGAACAGAGCTGCTGGCATCGGGACAGAACCATTAATGTGTAGAGACATGTAAATGGGAGCTAGCAAGAGATGCCGGGGTATCTCGGGAGCGTCTTGAGTGTCCCTCGCCTGTTGGCTTCAAGGAAAGGGACAGCCCTGACCTCAGGCGCTGACTCAGCCCACCCTTAAAAGTCTCAGCAAGCAGCACTTGTAGGAGCAGGAAACACACACTGCTGAGCTCTCTTGTGCCTGAAGAAAGAAAACAAAGAGCCTCCACTAAACTTGAGCGAGAACTCTTGCGGGGCTCGCTCCCTTCTGAAGTACAAGTTGCTTACTTGCTCTGTGCACCACATACCCCCTTCACAGAGGATTTTAATTAATCACAGGTTGCTTTCTACATAAAATTCGAATTATTTTCATTCTCTTTAAATTAAACCCAGCACAGTGACAGATCACTATAAATTAGAGATGGCAGAAAAGGAGATCACATTTAGTTAGCAGCATACACACAGTTCCCAGGCACAGGCAGACGGCTTTACACATCAGCTGAAACTGAAGAACAGCTAGGTACAATAGCAGGCGCAGGTAAAACAGTAATATCAGAAAGGAATGCTGTTCTTCGTCAATTTTAAGAACTACACTTAGAAATGGCAAAGCTCGCCTGCTAAAACGCCTTGTTACACTTTACATCACCCAACTTTCCCATCCCCTCGGTTGTGCCGTGTCTGCGCCTCTAGGCTTAGAGCTACACCAGACAAAGCTGATCCCAGTCAAGTGAATCCGTTCAAAGACTATTGACGAGTCCCTAAAAAGATGCCAGAACACCACCTAAGAAAAAGGGCTGCGATTCCCCAACCGGGAGCAAACAGCCCGGAGCTAAGGGTGAAACCGCGCAGCTTTCACTTCGATCATCACACGCCCCGGGGATCTCCTTGTGGAAGGGTGAATTTCAAAACCCAGGAGTAGGCGGGTTAGGGCGGGGGTCAGCGCCAGTCTGCCCCACCAAAGCCCTCCGAGTGTCCCGGAACGGTCGCTGCACCATGCGTAACCGAGCAGCCACCGGCACCGCGACAGCCCCGACCCATCGCCCCGCAACCCGCGACAAAACCGCACGGTTGTTTATTTTAGAAACTAGTAATCGCAACCTAAATTCAAAAGAAAAGAAAAACGAGCACCGCGACGCTTTAAAAGCCCAGTGCAGGCTGACAGCTCCTGGCTCACACCCTCCCTTCCCAACACCACACACACACACACACNTTCTCACTTCCGCCTCCCGCCGCTCCTCCCCCGGCCCGGCACGGCCCGACACGGCCCGGCGGGGAGCGGGGGCGGGAAAGGCTCAAAAACACCCTTCCTGCCCGGGCGCCCTGTGTTGGTTTGATTCATTCTATCAGGGAATTGCACGCTTTGGGGTTTTTCGCCCTCTTCCATTGCTTTACAGACGAGCGCACCTGTGAAACGCAAGGGGACCCCGAAGTGACCCCCAGGCAGCTCCCTCCCCTTATCGACTGTACAGTGTCTTCAGCACAGCTCCACGTAAGCAGCAGAGCATGAGACCTTACAAAAAGGGGGAGTTTGGCTTGTTTGATGGGGAGTGACAGCAGGACTGACTCGTCTCCTGAAGTGGCGAACAGCAGCCAAGGAAGAGATGTGTTCAAGCTAAAGGCAACGCCGACCCAAGAAGCAATGGGGATAGCGTCGCCAGGATCACATTCAGCTCAGAAACAAGAAGGAGTCGACCAGAAAGGAGGAAAGGGAGGGTTCTGGTACAGTCTTTCCGTAGGAGTGAGGGCAAGAAATCACGCTGGTGGTGATGCCTGATCAGATGGTGTTACACAATAAGCTTGCCTGAGAACAGAATAGTCATTTAACACAGAGACTACCAGTTTGACAGTCCTCAAGCTCGCTGGGTGCAAAGCAGAGGTTCTGTGGAGAGCAGAGCTGCACGCTGCTACTGCTTCCCAGGAGGAAGGAGCAGAGACGTGAAGCAACAGAACCTCAGTTTCATACTACTTACACCGCACAGTTAGGTGAGGCTTGAAGTTCCAGTCATACTTCACAGGCATTAGAAGTCATTACAAATAAAAAAGGTTCTGAAAGGAATATGCATCTGATTAACAGTACCATTAGCACTATAACTGAAAAGATGTCAAGCCCCTCTTCAAGCATGGATTTACTGTGGAGAAAGGAGGCAGAAGAAAGCTTTATATTCTTTTTTATCACCAGTTGATACAACACACAGTGCTTATCATGGATGGTTTGCCTTTCTGCCCCTACTTATGAGAGATACTCTGTTTCTTACTTCGGTCATGTCTGGGCCCCCTATGTCCATGTCCCTAATGGGAACTCCCAGACTGAAGGTGATGCTGGGGCAGGAGACCCAGTTCCTAATTGCCTGGGTGTGTATGAAACCAGGACCTACCCAGCCCGCCAGTCCCAGTTATGTGAACCCTTACAGAAGTATTTCAACATTGTTCCACTGACCTGTGTGTTTTAGTTGCCATGACTAGGGCAAACACATCTCAAACCACATCTAAAAGCCAAAAGCATCTAAACCTCACAATAATGTAGCTGAACCACTCTTTCAGAAATCTTTCTTCTTTACTCTTTTTCTATTAAGTATCTCTAATCAGGCAAAACTGAAAATCCCCATTACACAACAAGTGTCTCTCACATGACTTTAATTCATGAAGGTAAAAATATCCCAGCACAGTTTTTTCATTGTGTCACAAAGGTCTTAGGTCACTCTCATGCTGTTTTACTTATTACAATAGAAAAAACGCCAGGACCCCACTCCCTAACATGACTCATGTGACATCACTAAGGTCAGTATGTCCCTGTGTTGACTGCTTGGGTCAGCTCACAGCTCTGCTCACAGCTCACGAGAGAGAGCAGCCTGTGGAACTGCTTGATTTGCACTTAGCCTGGAATGCTGACTAGACACATTAGTGAAAAACATCCTCTTCCACTTTAGTTCTACCAAAGCCTCCAGCTTTCCTTGTTGGAGGAGTAGCTTGCCTGAGCTATCTGCACATGCAGCATCTCAAGACCGCGTTACATTTATCAAGACTGAATATTAACTCGCAGAGAATCTTTTACTGTTAGACACTGCAGCAAATTTTACCCGCGGTGACTGCATGCACTCTCTGGCATACTCACCTGTAGCACCCACGCCAGTGTCACTCCCAGCTCAAAGCTGGCACTCTACCCTTCAAGTCCTCGCTTTTCTGATAGGCTTTTGTGTGATCAGCTTTTGACAAATGAGCCTGTTTTCCTTTGCCTCATGAGACAAGGCACAGAAACGTTAGTTAAAGATCTCTCGATTCTTGGTTGCTATTCAAATATTCCCTCCTCTTTGTGAAAAGCCTTTTCAATAGGGCTGAATAGAGAAATAAGATAGCAAGTTGTGCAAGAAACCTCAGCAGCAGCCAGAACTGTGGCATGTCTGTTCTTCCTACCACCACTGGATTTTAGACAGAGCTCGCATTTTTCCCTTTGAACAAGGAAGGAAGAAGTCTGGAAATTAATTAAATGCAGTAGTCAGCTAGCCATGCAGATACAGCCTATCTCAAAATTACTCAGACACTTAAGTCTTGTTTAAATGCTAATGATGTGCCTCGGGTGCCAGATAATGGGCACTGTAAAGCTCTGACAAGGGAATAACACCTACAGTCCTGAAGTAAAAAAAAAAAAGGCACTAGCAAATGGAAAAAGCAGCCCATAAATTATGAACAGATTAACCAATGCACAGCAAAATGATTCTCAATTAAGCAGCAGTTAATCTAACATTAGGGTTCTTTATGCTGAGGCACTGAACTATGAGATGTGCTTTCTCTATACTGCTACTTACACTTTTCTTCCAGAGGTAAAGCTAATGCAAACACTGGAAGTCAGCTGAGAGCTGGAGTTCAGCATCATGTAACTCTCTAAAGAGGTTAATGTCAGTATCATCTATAGTCTAACAGCTTATTTCCAATTCCAAGATTGGTCTCTAGTCAAAAAACAAAATAAAGTAGATAAGGTCTAAGTGTTTCTGAGAAGCACAGCTGCAGTCAGCTTTTAACAAGGCAAACTGTTATGCTTCAGTCACAGTGAAGCTCAAACTGCTTCAAATTTGTATCGCAGAAGTGCTCTTACTTTTCTGTTTGGTGTTTTGTGCTTTTGTTTGATGGTTTGATTTTTCCCCTTTTTCCTGTTACTAGCTTGGAAAGATACTCAGTGCTAAATTACATCCTCTCTCATACATCCTGTCCACCACAGTGCCTCCTACTATCCAGAAGATTTACTTGGCAGTAGGAGCTGGTAGGAGCCACAGAGCAGCGAGCTAGGTAGGGGTCAGGATCCAGCCACCTGGGCAGCAACACCCACCCAATTTTCTTTGGCTCAGATCTGTCAGTGAAAAACCCTGCATAGTCAAGTTCATTCTTATTTGTAATCTTTGTTTCACTTAGAGCCCTGTTCTTCCTCTGGCTGTGTCAACCACCTTCACTTTTCCACAGCCCATTTTTCCACCAGGCATGTTTCCTTGCATTACTTCTGCTGTAGCTGGTGTCCTCCCTGCCTGCTCTTCACTCACTATGTTGGTGGTCAGGCCAGTTGTTAAGCCTGTGGCTTTTGTCAAATTGAAAGATTAACAGTGTTGGTCTTCCCACTTCAAAGAGGTAGACGTTAAATCTCTGTGTGCTATAAATAGATTTATGGCCTTTTTTATGTCTTGATTTTAGCTTATTAAGACCTCATTACTTTTTCTTTACTTGTGTTTTTTTTTTTTAAACTACTCAAATACTCCTTATTTATAGTCTTCCCCAGAATCCTGATAAATTGTGCAGACAAAAGAAATGTGTATGTTCTTACCGAGTTCCTTTGCAGGGACTGAGTAGACACATCCAGAGCCTAGGCATTCATCAACAAGCTGTAAGCTAGGCGAATCTGGCTTATTCTCCTCTTCTCAGGTAAATAGAGGACCACCTATATGGAGGCCTAAGCCTATGCTGCAGGTTAAACATTTCCTTCCCTTTAGATCAAATCAACGAAATAGCAATCATTCTTGTGTTCTGGAGAACACAAGAAGTTTTTTGAGGAATCTGTGGGTTATATAGCTATCACGTTAAACATGGCCTGTTTAAAGTACTGAAATCAATCTGAAGCTTCTCAGTACATCACAGCCTGGACAACTTCATCCTCAGCCCCACGGTGTAGAATTAGCTTCACTTTACAGAGGATGATCAGAGGCAATAAACATTTATATATGCAAGGAATCAACTGTCAGATAAAGAATTGAAACCAGTTCTTCCAAATTCCTTCACAGCTCCTAAGTACCAGATTGCCCTTGCCCAGGCTGACATAACCCTTCCTGCTGCTTCAACGACAGTGATACAGGGAATGGAAAAAAACACAGACTTCATGTTTACCATTCTTGACAGAACCAAGCATGTCAAAGGAGTAACATCTTCAACCATCCATGCTCTTACCTCTTGAAGCGAGTTGGCTGCTTCAATTGCCCTTTTCTTAATGGCAAGGAACGGTTAATGCAGAAGTCTGTGGCTTGGCATAGTTTAATTACAGTCCATCAGTAGCTGCGCAGGAAGGGCTGGCTGAGCACTGCCTTTGAGCTATGTTTGACATACACCATGAGCACCAATTAAGTGGAGCTTGCCAGGTAAACAGCCAATCCTTCAGAGTTATCCTTACAGTAATTTATATTAATTACTGTCATGGGAGAAGAGGAGCAGCTTTTCCTATAATCTTTTATGTAATATATTGTCTTAGGGAGAAAGGGAGCGTGTGCAAGCTGCAGCATGAAGAGAGCTTTGCTGGGCAGGTCTGGAGCAGCCCAGCGCACATTGCAGGAGGGAAGCAGGCAGCTCCCCTGCGTTATTCCTGCAGGCACCACTATTTCACACAGACACAGCTCATTCATTGAAGCCTTTTCAAAAGACAGGTCTGTTCTGCAGTTCAAGCATGAGCACTCTGTAAATGATGTTTGGGTCTTGGCGACCACAAGTCCATCTCACCTTCGCCAAGTCAAATCACTTCATTCGGTTCACACTGAACTGGTACAAAACTGAATACAGTGACCACCAGTTCAATCCCAGTGCATCGACAGGTCTAGCAATACATTTACAACCACATGGAAATAAACAAAGAAAAAAACACAAATAGATTTCCTGTTGCATTGACTTAACTGACCTGGATTTTATAACTATTTAAGTAAACCCATAAAAAACCCTGTGCATGCAGAGAAACCTCTGTAGGCCTTTGTAACCACAGCTAGCATTATATTTCACTAGGAAAGAACATAAATGAAGCCAACCGTGGGAGAAGTAAGATCTGAGAACAGGTCAAGGATATCTTATTTTAGCTGCTGCCCACAAAAAATATTAAAGCAGCTAATGGCTGTTCCCACAGTAAATAAAATATGTCTAATATTTACTGACAGAGTAGAATGGGGATGAATAAAACCCACAACACCAGAGAATCTTATATTTATACATTTAAAGAATTTGGGCAAAATTCTCATACACCAGCAGCATATTTATGTGTGAATTACACTGCAATGATTTATTTGTAAAAATACTGGTTCCTTGTTGGCTTTGCAAGTTTGCCTGCCACATAGATCTGTGTGTCATCAGCAGAAGAATGAAACCTGCATTGTGCCAATGTTTTTGGCTGAAACATCATATGTAAATCAAGATGAGTAGTAGGGACACAATGGACCACAGGCACAAGAGTATCCTGCATCCCTAGCTGGCAGTCAGAAAGCATCACAACTCTATGCATTCCCTGGGCAGATCAGCAGCCACACAAACATCAAGCATCACTGAACCCAAGTCTTTCCTTCCCAAGGTGCTACAACATTTGTTCCAGTTGAATTTACATCTTAAAAGCCCTTGTGCTTTTCTGGTTCCAGCTGTTCCCATCAGAAGCCTCTCCTCACCAATATTTGTTTTAATGGCCAGCACCCTATGTCTTATTTCCAGACTAAGTTTAGTTACAGACAAGTTTAAATAGTTCTTCTCCCTCACTGCTGTTTCACTACCAGGTATTTTTAGATGGAAACCATATCCCCTGCCAACCTTCATTTTCCTGGACTGAACAAGTTAAGCTTGTCTTCCCTTCCTTTGTAAGGAAAGATCATGGCATTCCTGGTGATCTCAGTACCCTTACTTTACACCTGTTGAGATTTGTATTTTCCTTGGACAGGAGACACGAAAATCACATATAGTGTCCTGAGGCCACCTTACCAATGATGTCTTCTGTAACAGATGGAGTGTTTCCTCTGGAAAAGTCTCCTTTAACACATGCCAGAAATTGTATCTCTGCTACACAGGTACCAGAGACTTCCTCAGTTGATTCATTTTTTTCCACTTTACTTTTACTTTCAGCTTAATGATAAGTAATCTTCATATGTGTGCTCTTGTCAGACATGCTTCTAACTTTAACTTCATTGTACTTTTTGATTCCTGTAACATTCTTCAGATCTTTTTCCCTCCTGATAGTGTCTCCCAAATTTTTGTCATTCACAAACATCATCAGCAAACTTGTAATCTTTGTGCATAGTTTACTGATGAAAATATTCAGCAGGAACAATTCCAAGACCTTTTAATTTTATGAACACATAAACATTTTTAACACATATATATAAAATTATATATACATATATATTAAAAATGTGTGCATATAAGCCCCATTACCTACCTTTCTGCCTGGTAAGTTTTGTTGTAGCATTCACAGAATCACAGAAGTTTAGGGGCTAGAAGGGATCTGGAAAGATTATTGCCTGCTGCAGTCTTACTGCTCACCTTACACAAAAATGGTGGTCTTCAGCAGCATAAGGACTGGAGGAGGATATCAGCTGCACAGATAAAGGGGATCTGACACATTCCTTTTGTTTATAATCATAGTTACAAAACAAGCTGTGAGGTTGGTCGACATAGGATGCTGTTGGCAAGCCCAAGAAGGCATGCAGGGAGGAGAATGCAGAAGCATTACAAGCACTATCTGTAGAGATGTTCAGACCAGAGCTAGCAGGAATCAAAGGCCAGAGGTCTCAGTGAAGGGAACAGAGAAAGATAACATTAAAATACAAAGACGACTCATGATGTCTTAGGCATAAGGTATTATCATGCCAATGTTTTCAAGGCAGTAGAAGCAGAGAGCTTAGCAGCATCATAGAATCATAGAATAGTTAGGGTTGGAAAGAACCATTAATGATCACTTAGTTCAACACCTCCCAGCAGCGAACAGGGACATTTTCATTTGGATCAGGTTGCTCAGAGCCCCATTTATTTCAAAACAGGACAGAGAACAAAAGAAAGATGGGAAAAACAGTATTTTAGAGTTTGTTTGAGGCTGTTAGAAAGGGTATAAACCTCTTTTACGAAGATTAAAGAAGGAGGAAAGGAAAGAACAGACTGATGTGGAAAGGCAAGTGTTTCACCCATGCTTCCTATCTGTAACGTGGCCTAATGCGAATAAATCAAAATTGTAGTTATCTTGCTTATTCTCCAAGACCTTATGTACTATACCTACCTAGGAAAAACATATCGGCCAGTTCCTATAGAGGATGAACAATATATAAACAACTGCATGTTGAGCAGGACCTAATGCAATTGGCTTTACATTCCACCTTGTGCAATCTGCAGGTGGGACATGAATTAAAACACGGATAAACAGGAGCTGACAGTACTTTGGAGAAGCATGAAGGGTCTGCTGTGTGGTAGCCATGCACAGGCCTGCACTTTTCTTCTCTTTGGATGAGGACAACCCTCCAAAGCACAGCAATACAATCCCCTCATTCTCTAAGCCTTCATTTCAAAGACAGTGTGACAGTGACAGGAGGGTGGCATCAACCACCTTTGGCACAGCACACATATCCAATGGGTGACCCATGTTGCCCAGCAGTAGTTGTGGTGTCTGTTCTACATGCCAGAAATATCTATTAGAGGCTAATAAAAGCAAAACTTAGACAGTTGAAAGAAATAACTAAAAAGGTGAAAAATAAGGGAGAGAAGAGTAAAAAGCTTCAGCCACCATCCATTGCCCTTAAACTCATGTTATTTCTGAAAACACAAATGCAGAAAGCTGTTAGGAAGTTGATGCTGGTACAAAACCTTCAGCAAATAAAGGGCCTTGCTGGTGACCAGTGTAAAATCCAGCCTCCTGTGCCCTGAGATTGAATCAGATGGCCATATTCTAATGTTCCTGCTCAGCATCATCACCAGCTTGACTGGAACTTTGAAGCCTGTTAAAATCAAGTAGAAACTTTTTGTGGCCCCATGTCCTAAGTTTAAAATTGGCACTGGGCTTTGTGTCACATTTCGCCTCTTCCCCAGGCCTGTAGCCTGATACCCCTTGTTAGCCAGCCCAGGAGGGGTTCTGTCTGTCTCTCTGGAGAACATTTGTCACCCTGGGCTGCTCCAGCTCTTGCTTATTTTGCAGAGAAGGAATTTTGGCACCAGTTAGTTGAAGTGAGTTTCTGGACCTTCAGCATGTTTGTTTGACCTCTGGAAGTAGGTGGCTAATTCAAGGACAATGGAAGCTGTCATGTTACCTGTTTTCAACATGAAATTAATCAGGGAACAGAGGGAGTGATGTCAGCCTTTCTGTTTTGATAAGGGGGTGGCCAAAGATCTGTGGAATGACAGGCGCTCCAGCAGCCACCCGGGGTGCAGGGACGTTTACTATTTATATACCCAGGGGCAGAGTTGGGGAAACTAAGTGATTCTTCTGCTCTCATTTTATTTTTATTTGCCTGAAACTGAAGGAGAGCTCAGCTTTTATCATTCAGAAGCATGCACCAGTAATGCTGTTTTCCTTTCTGGTTAAATGAAGAAGTTATCAATGTAGCATTATGGTTTATTCATATTATTGCTGTATGTCTTGGTATTATTTTAACTGTCAAAACCAGAGGTGCTCCAATGACCATCATTTAAAAAAAATAGGGGAAAGAAAAGACTCCTTTATGCCATACTTAGTGATGACATACTTCATTTGTGCTCTGCACATCAGCAACAGCAGACAGGTTCACTTGGGAACCAGCTGCCTGAATGACACAGAGGGACAGTGATAGCAAAGCAGAACAGCTGGGAGAGATGTGAGGCATGCACAACTTCAGATATTCTGTGGCAAAAGTCAAATTAAATAGTGCTTTATAGAGTTTAATTCATATGCAAAACTATGTTTGAAACTCAATTATGCATGTACCAAGACTCCCTGGAATAAAATTCAAGTAATCCAAAAGGCTGGAATTCCTTGACCCAAGACGTAATTTAAACTCATTGCAGCACTTTTTTTGCCTTTGAGGAAAGGAGAGGTAGCACGTAGCTATTCAAAAGTGCCCTTTTCCTGGGGACAAAGATAAGCCCCAAGAGAGTCATATCCAATTCTGTGCTAAATATGACAGAAAAGAGTCTTTGGAAAAAGAAGTCCTGCACAAAAGCCTAGGGAACACTAATTGTAAGTTTATTTTAAGTATCTTGCATGATCTGAATAGTTTATAAGGCTGTTCCAGTTGCTGAGAAGACAGAAGTCTTAGTAATAAAGACCCTTGGAAAACTGATCCATCAGTTTTACAAGTTTACAGAACTGCTGGAAAGGGGCCAGCAAGATGGTCCCTGGAAATGAATGAAATATTTCTGTATTATCTCATATAGCTTGCAACACCATCGCAGCCGAGTGACTTCCAATGCTACCGCATTCATTGCTGCAGTATCTGAATAATCCAGGGAAGGCAAGCACAAGTTGCTATAAAAATAGTTTCACCTCTCTTTTGTGGGCAGGGTTTCCACCACTCCTCTCCTAGCAGGGAAAGATCTCCTGGAAAAACTTCCCTCTTTGGGGCAAGAGCAAGGCATGGAACCTAGGCTTCCCCAGGACAGTTTCTTCTCCCACAGCCTGCTCCCAGGCCAGCTCTAGCAGAGCAGCAATGCTCACCTAACCTCAATTCCTGTTTCTCAGCAGACTAGCCAGTAGACTAATGACCATTTTCTAAGGAAACAGAGGCACATACAAGAATTACCAGATTAGCAACTGTGTGCTGGTTTCCCTTATCCCACAAATCATGTGGCCTGAGACAATGTGAACCAAACATGTTGCAAAGGGTACTTAGGAGTCACAGGAGCTTTTAATTAATAGCTATGTATTTTAGGCTTTCTCATGGATTATTACCATTATGTTATTTTTAACACTAACAGGCACTGGGCATATATCTGTGTTTTCAAACAAAAGCATGGCTTCAGCTCAGAGGATTTTTGCAAAACAATTCGCTGTTCCTTCTCACTTCTCCTCCTCTTTTACTTCCTTCTCCACCCATAAATTGTGCATCATTCAGTTATCTCTGTTCAGCTGACAGGAAGGGCAGAAGAAAATGAAAACTGATGATAGATCTAAGAAAATAGCACATCATGCCTGCAGTACCTCCATATCATAGAACATTTTAAAATGCCATAAACCACATTATGGGCTAGGAGCAGATTAATCAGACATGATAGGTGCTGTTAGAAGTAAAAAATAAACAGTAAAAGAAAAAAAAAGAAATAAAAGAAATGAGAGGATTACAACCAGGGAAGAGAAAACATTTCCCACATTACACCAAAACTTAAAAAAAAAAAAATAACAAAAACAAAAACCAACCTAAGAAACCTTTTCTAACCAGCTCTATTTACGAGAGGGAAAACAGCATGAGAAATGACTGCTTTCCTTCTTGCACAAATCAGAACTTGACTGGTGAGAACAATACGCCCATCCCTGCAGCCTCAGGCACTCTACTAGAAATGCCTCATAAAGCAAACAAACCCTTCTGGGGGGAACCACCTCCTTATCTATTCAGCGAGAAAGGAAGAGCTAAAGGATGAGCGATGGCAGGAAACTCGCATTTCATTCCAGTGACGAATTTCGACCAGCCTTTCATTCTTGTCACTGGAGATGCAAGCACTTAGGACCACAAAGACAGGGATGAAGGTACACAGCTCCTTGTAAGGGGGAAACAAGCTCTTTTTGGCAAATGTTTCCACTGTTCAGTCATCAGGATCACCAGACAGAGGGCGTGGGCTTTAGGGCTTTTTTCTTTTTTCGGGTCTGTCTAGTCAGACTTTTGCATAACTTCCCTCACCCTGCCCTACTGATCTCTCTGCGAGGATTTGGGCATTCCATTTGCACAACTTGCATCTTCTGGCTAACTTGATGAGTTATTTCCTAGGAAATAATCTGTCAGGAATGCCTTAATCCCAGCCCCACTGATCCAGGGACTGAGGCAGATTTCCCATTCCTGGGGTCTTCTCTCAGCCTCAAGAGACAGCTATTGTGGCTGAAACTGCCTTGGGCAAGGTGGGGAAAAACAGTCACTGACAAAATCGTGGGCTTCTCTAGGCAGGTGGTGATTGCAGTCAGTTTGAAATAGTTTGGGCAAGATCTGATTTAAGGTTGAATTTGTGGTGATAAAGGTGAGTTTAGCAGCTGTATGTAATTATTGCAACCGCAGAAATATTTGAAATCATAAAGGAAGTTTTCATACAAGGGATGTAAATACAGATGTGAATGGAAGGCAGGACAAAACGAAGTTAATGTCTAAAAACAGGTGCTGTAGGACTGGATAGACTACTCCCCTTGCTAGACTACGGAAATGAAGTAGACTTTATCTCCCTGCTCTTCAGGAAAGTGTGAGGTCTAGGACTGCTTGAGAAACTATTAAACAAACTGCAAGTGTCTTAAAAAAAAAACAAACCAGAAACAGAAGATTGGTATGAAACTTCTAAGTGGGAAATTTCAAAGAATTCGGGTCTTTGTAACATCATAGAGAAGGAATGAGTGAGCTGCAGGGGAGCTTTGTGTGGAGCTATCCAGAGTATGTTTTGAAATGGAGGATATTAGGTATCCCATTT
This sequence comes from Upupa epops, assembly GCA_013397515.1. NCBI lineage: Eukaryota > Metazoa > Chordata > Aves > Bucerotiformes > Upupidae > Upupa > Upupa epops. The sequence goes on from VZRI01005348.1 coordinate 468,903, forward strand.
GCTGTATTAATGCAAATAATCTGTTTACTCCTTTTTGATGATAAATAACCAGGGGGGCTATTCTTAACCCGGATAAAGGGTGGAATAAATTAAGACTGAGCACAGGCAGTCTTTGCAGGGCTGAAATCCTCGATCAAACTTCAGAGCAGCTGGGACTAGGCAACCTCGCTAGATTTTTCTGGATGGCATTTGGTCTGTTTGTAAAAAGCTGTGTGGTTTGAGCAGAACAGGAAAATCGTGGACAAGTCTATGTAATACAAATTGACTTGCTGTAGGACAAATCCAATCTATAGAAAAGATATTGTGAGCTCTCCACATGTTTGAGTACAGGTAGAGCCTCTTCTCAACCCCAGACAAAATTCTCATCTTAACTGTTGCATCTGAAACACATTCAGTTTTACTCCAAATCACAGAATCATTAGGGATTGGAAAGGACCTCAAAAGATCATCTAGTCCAATCCCCCTGCTACAGGATACTCCAAATAAGAGAAACCTGGCCCATCAAACATACTGCTACTGCCTCACTCTTTTTCAAAAAGCAGGTAGAAAATGGTTTTGGCTGTTCATTTCAGCTTGCACTGCTGGTGACTGCTGGCCAACCTCTTCACAGATAGATGTGGCCTGTGAACCTTGAACTGGTTCTATTGGCCTTAGGGAGCCACTCTTTTCACAGAGCCTTGCAACTTCCCAGGGGAAAGCTGCAATTACTCATCTGTGAATTTGGATTGTTAAAGCCAAGACAAAAAGCAAGACAAATACCTTGTGGGGTGCTTTGATATCATTCACACTGCAGCCACTGATAAAAAATCTATTGTATCCATTATCAGGAATGATAATACACACTTTCCCTTTCTGTGAGTTAATCAGTTGTGGAGGACAGCTATTTTCAGAGGGAAATGGCATTGAATAATTTAAAATATCACAATTTATGACAAAGTGAAAACATAACAACTTTAAATCCTTAAAACATTTAAAACATCAGGAATAAAATATGAGTTTATGGTGTTTCCCTCTTCTCCATATCTTTGGGAAGTATTGATTTCTCTAGCTAAGGACAAGATACAGAACGTATCATTCCCCAGCGATCATTTTTCACACTCAACTTTATTCCAACAGCTAGAAACCTGGCTTGACCCTAGCTAAATTAGAAGGAGGAACTAAAGCAAGCAGGAGTTCTAATAAAAGTAGCATTGCATCAGGTGCACAAAATTTCTGGAACAGCTAAAGTTTGCAAACAGAGTTATGAATTCTGGCAAAGCACTGGCATGCTTTGATGAGGTCACTGAAGGCGTAAAGTGACCGCAAGACATTGTATTTGATTATCTCTTAGATTTATGGAGGGTTTGCTTGCTCGGAAAGAATTTTTAGAATGATTGGCATAGACAATTTGTGTTAGCTAACAGTGTTGGGATTTTATACACACTACTATTTATATACAAACTGGAGGTAGTTTTGCTTTTTGATCTAAGCTCATGCGTAGGCAGAGGGTGTGAGTCTCCATCTGCGGCTTGCACGTTCATTTGGAAGGCTCCCCATGGCCAATGCCAAGTAATCACACAGAAAGGTGGCATTTAGCTTCCACTGCACACTGGCAGCAATATAGTCAGCAACCAGCAGGGCAATAATTGAATTGCTTGACTGAAAAATAACACTAGTTAGCGAGAATGAACAAGATTTATTAGTGACCTTTGTGTAATGGATGCAGAAGACTTTGTGTTCCTTTATTCTAGTAATAGCCTTTCCGAAGGATTGAATGGAAAGATAGCTGTAGATAGCTGGTGCTTTAAAAAACAGTCTCCTATGCTCTGAATATGTATTATATACATATTACCTTCATCTTTCAGTTCAAACTAAAGGTGTGTTTAGGCTATGTACATATACGTCCATGAATCCCAGGGCTTACAGTAAAAGCAAAAGAAAATATATTAATTTTAAATAGAAAGGGGGGTGGGGGNCCTAGTGAAAAATGATTTTACAAAATCCTCTATTTTTCCATAACTGTTCCTCACAAACAGACCTTTAAAAGGTAGCCAAGTACTTTCTTCTTCCTGCAGATGAGTAAACATGTATCCAAAGGCATCATCCCAGCCTATCTCAGCTGAAGACAAGGAACAATGGCAAAGACCGAAAAAAACCCACTTCCTACTTTTGAAGCAGGGTTTGCTCACTAAAGAAATGGTGAGAAAGGAGAAGGATTGTGCTGTAGGGCTTTTTCCTCCTTTGTTTTTAAATCCTACAGGAAACAACATAGAGTGGGAAAGGGAAAAGGAATAGAGATGAGAAAGCAGATAAGAATCAGAGAAACAAATCCTCTTACCTGTGTGCTGAATGTAGGACTGGGGGAAAAGACACCACGAGGTTTGTAGACTAATTTTCTGCAGTCACTCTGCTGTCTGTGCTCTACAGCTGGAGCAATTAAGCAAGAAGAAACTCTGTCATCCCTGCAGATGGAGTGTTCTTAGCAACAGAAGTAAAAGTTTATTCCAGCTAAATTTAAAGGAGAAAAAAGTGTCTGCTCATGCACGCCATAGACCTAAAACGGTTTTTGCCCATCTTTTGATTTACAAGTGGTTTGTAAGGCACATTTTTTTGTCAAGGACTATTTCGGGAGCTGAATCAGAGGCTGAGAACTGAAAAAAAAATGGCCAGCTCAACAACAGAGGGGCAAATGTGAACTGTGAAGCTTGCTTTCTTTTCCCCGATCTTTTTGGAAACACTGACTTTCTCCCCAAATTTACCTGGTATTACTCCAACTTAGTTGCAGTCGCCTTGAAAACCTTCCCTCTTCCTTCTGGAGGAGGCCTACATTTTCCCTTACTTTTTCTTTTTTCACCCATATACCTACAGAAACTGTTGCCCCTGATGACCCTGGCAAACCCTATCCGTGGCTGTGTTAGCAATGACTGTATTCCTCCCACATCACCTGCCCTTGCTTCCATTGTCTGTAGGACTCCTTCTTGTGTCTAAGCTTGTCCAGGAGTTCCCTGCTCATCCATCCAGGCCTCCCAGCATTCCTGCATAACTTTCTGTTTGTAGGAATGTAGTGCTCTTGAGCTTGGAGGAGGTGGTCTTTGAATGTTAACCAGGTTTCCTGGGTTCTAAGTCCGTCCAGGACTCTACCCTGCTGAACTCTGCCCAGTAGGTCCCTAAAGAAGCCAAAGTCCACTTTTCTGAAGTCCAGGGTAGCAAACTTGCTGGATACCCTCTTGCTGCCCTAAGGACCATGAACTCCACCATCTGAGGATTAGTGCAGGCAAGGCTTCCCTATAGTCTCATATTCACCACCAGCCCTTCCTTGTTGATGAAGAGGTCCAGAACAGCACCTCTCCTTATTGGCTCCTCTACCACTTGGAGGACAAACATCATCAAAGCAAGGAATCTCTTTGATTGCTTATGTCTCACTGTATTGTTCTTCTAACAGATGTGGTGGTGGTGCTTGAAGTGCCCCATGAGGGATGTGAATGTGAAGCCACTCCTATCTGTCTCTCCGCTCCCCCCAGAATGGAGTCTCCCACTAAAATCAGGGCTCCATCAACCTCCCCACCCCCCTGCCCCAGGACAAATGAGACCCTGCAGCTAGACACCTGGAGAACTCCATGCCTTTTTGGGAGCTTCAACTGGGTTTCCAGCTTTCAGACAAGGGTGATGACCATTAGCCAAATTTGCCTCTTGAGCCAGGACAGGGGACTGCACACTGCCCACACACCATGCCCACATAAGCTGCTATGCCATACTCTTCTGACACATCACAACCTGATTGCTTGTCCTGTTTGCCACCCTTCTGGATCACTGTGCTCCCTAGGGAGGGCTCTTATACCTGTGGGGTATAAGACCCCACCCACAGTGAATCAGAGCTTCAACTGCAAATGAAACGGGAGGCATATAAAGTCCTTTAGATTTGCCACTGACTCCAGTCCTGTTACCTCAGCCACCCACCCACTGCTGCTGGTCTGAGGGCCAAGCAGGCAGTCACTACATGCTGGCTTCCAAAAACCCTAGAAAAAAACATTGTGCACTGAAGCTGCTCTCCTTGGCAAGTTTCATGAATGTTAAATTAGATTTTAGCTCAGATATAGATTGTAGTTTTATAGATGTCTCACTTCAACCATAATCTTTTTATAGAGGGGTCTGAGATGCTGCTGAAGCTGGTTGAGGAGTCAAAACTTTTGAACATAAATGGCTAGACAGCACGGGTGCTAGCATGTAGACGTCTCTAGTGCCACTGCAGCTGACACCTGCAAGAACTTAATTGAGGATTTGGAACATCAGTGGCAAGTTTAATCCCTAAACACAAATGGATGAAGCTCTCTCATTCCTAACAGCCAAGAGAATGGATGTCCAAAAAAGAAAATAAAATCCTGTCTAGCAAGAGAGTACTGAGAAGAACTCTTCTATTTAGTATTAACAACACACATGTGTGCTCAGGAAAACAAGTGGAAAACAAACTACCAAAAGACAATCTATTTCTGGCTGATACCTCCATCCTTGTAATCTTAGCACTGAAGATGATGAGGAGGGAAAGAAAACAAGACAGGTTCATTATCTAGAATGAAAACAGTGGCCACCACTTTTTTTCTTGTGGTAAAAAGAAAGCCCTTTTTCTTTGGGGATCAGAGAGCTCAGCAGGGGACAGTGAAGTCAGAGGAGAGGGAAAAGGAGATTTCTTTTTCCTGCCTGAGAAATTCAAGCCTCTTTGAAAGTCATCAGCACAGTTTCAGCTCCTTGCATTTGTCTGTTTAAAATTGTATTTTTTAGTGAGTTTCCCACTATCTTCTGAGGGACAGTTCTGTCAGGAGCTGTGACAGAGGAACAGTGCAGATGCACTGCTGTCCACATCTCAAGAACAGAAAGTAGCCCCTCCAAACAACAGGGTATTCCTATTTTATTTTGGGGACACAGCACTGCAGCAGGAAGAGGTCTGTACAGAGAGGAGAAAAAGCAACAGAGAGACAAAGAAAAAAATCCTCATGAAGATCTGACAGATAACTAAAAAACAAACAAAGAAAAAATCTATCTTGCTTGGTATTTGAATAATGTTTTCATTCTTCAGAAAAGTAGGCTTTAATAAATAGCCTTCCATGCACTTAAAAATCAAACGTAATATTGATGTGTTTTTTACTGGACAGCCTGAACTCTTGGGTAGACATGTCTGGGGTTGGGATTTCGGGGACTTTTTCTGTCTTTCCTGTAAAAACACAGCAAGATTCTGGGCAACTGCTCTATCCGCAGCCGTGCTTGAGTTCTCAAATGCAGATGTTACTGCTGGAAAAAGAAGCCTCACCGACGACACCTAGTGTTTTCCTAATTCACGGTTGAGAAGACTGTAACGGGTACCCAGGTCTCTCCTCCCATGGGTGACTCTGGGAGAAGAGCACTGGTGGGTGAAGCTGCAGCTTCTTCCCAGTGGCTTGTTTTTCCATAGCCACCTTCCAGTAGAACAGCTACCAGAACACTTTGCTGCCACCTTGTCAGTGGGGAAGGAAACCAAACCTCACTGATTATAGGCTTTAGCCCATCCCTAGCAACCTGGTAATCAATTCTTCTAGAGGATGGTTCTGCTAGGAGGTTACCTGCGTAAGAAATAAATCACAGTCTTAGACATAGTTGCATGCAGCAGCTTCCAGGCTGTAAACCCATAACAGCATCTTGTACTATAAACCACTGGAGGTGCAGCAAGTGGAAGAAAGTGCAAGTAGTAGAAGAAATTGATTTCTGACTAGATAAATAACAAGCCTAAGAATAGAAATGTTTTGCCAGTTTGAAGAAGCAACTACAGCAAACTGAACAGCTAATACTTATAGCAGCAGTTATGCACACAACTGCATTTCATGACATGTCCTCTGTAGCAGCTGTACAATAGCAGAGAGCAAAAATCCAGAGCAGACTTTTCAAACAATGAGAAGCACTCAACATCAATATTATGACATGAAGTGCAGAAGTGCAGATAAGACAAAAGACAGATTGAGTGCAAGTTCACTATATAGGAGTCCTATATAGTCAGGCCAAGCGCCAAGAGGAAGATTTTGCTGATTGAGAGAAGTGAGGTATAGTCACACATCTTTGCTTCCATCTTATTTTGGGCATGCAGAAAACCAGCCAAAGGTATTCACTGGCTCATGAAACAATGAAAGACCAAATGAGTTTCCCAAATCTCTTAATCCTCAGACACCAGCCCGAACAAACAGGACCAGTCACATGTATCTCAAAAAGCCAGTGCCCAGACTAATTCCTGCAGTTACAGACGGGGATAAACCCTCACAAACCTTTGTTTAAACAAAAACAAGCCCAAAACAAAAACAACAGCAAAAAGTGCCCAACAAGTTTTTAAAGCCTAAGTGAAGAACACTGAGACTAGCTGAAGAGGGGAGAAAGAAAATTTGCTTTTGCCTTGCATCCTTAGGCTTAAAATTAAGCCTAAGCAAATGAAGAGAAATACAGAATTCACATGTGGGAATGCTGATGCAGGGAATAAATCAGTGGGGGACATCTCTGCAGAGGTGCAAGCCTGGCAGAGGAATATGCTGGCACAGCTTCTATTTAACAAATGAATTTGCAGGGCAGCTTTTCCCTTCTGGGAAAGTTTTTGGTCACTCCTTTCTCACTACTTCCCTGCACCCCAAGTAAAGCAAGGACTGAGTATTTACAGCCTGGCTGTGTCAAGGGGTTGACAGTCATGCTGATGTAAAGCATAGTTCTACTAGGAAGAGTGACTCTGTGAAGGATAACCTCATGAGTTCTATTTATTGCATCGTACTGATTGCCAGATCAAGTGAACTGGGAAAAAAACAACTTAGAAACAATTCAGGCAAATTGGGCTCTTTTTTGTTTACCCTCAGGGGCAATTAACAGCAATGAGTAAAGCTCTACCTTTTTTCATAGCTGAGCAACTGGACCTGAAAGGTTTGCTGTAGATTTTTTTTATTTTTACCATTTAAAGGAAAGAAATACCTCCCCCCACAACTCCATTCCCACGATGTACAGCATCTCTTTGGCAGCCTGGTGCCCTGGAAGCTTTCTTTGAAGAGGACAGGCTTCAGAGTTTCCCCTCCCAGATAGGGAAGGAAGGAGAAGGGGATGCTGTTTCTGCTCATTTCTTTCCTATTGTAGAGGAAAAAAAAGAAGCTGAAGTCCAATTTTAGTGAGTGCATTCCTGTCTACTATTTTTTAAAGCTTTCTTCCCTGCCCCAAACTGTCCTATTCCTTTTCCTTAGTCCTACCCTGCTAGCTATATACATTGCATGGCAACATAAATCATGAATAACTCCATCAAAGTAGGTGGAACCAAGCCAGTAGGGGAAAAAAAAGAAAAAACAGTCCAAATTCCCCCCCCCCCCTAATCTGGCCCATGTGTTCTTTATTTTCTTTTCCATTAGAAAAATAGTCATTGACTATTCCATGTTCTCTGTAATGTATTTCAAAAGCATCACCAACCTTGCTTCAATCAAGCAAGGCTGTCAGCCTCTCAAATTACTCTTGATCAAACTCTAATGGAGCTGAGAGTTCATGGGCCAGGACCAGAGCTGGCCACGGAATCTGGGGGGTTTGTTTTCTGTTTTTATTCCATTTTTGCAAAAAGAGAACGTGGAACAGTCAACGTGGATGAGATTTTCCAGCTTTGTTTTCCATCAAAGCAGAAAAGGTTGGATTTTCTGTTGCATTCTTTCCTCTTNGCTGCAGCTTTTCAAAACAGGGCTGTTTAGGGAAGCACTGGAAAATGGCAAAAAAAGGACAAAAAAGGGAGAACTGCCAAGTAGCAGATGCAATCGAATCTGTTACCTTCAGTAAGGAAGCATGAAAATCAAAGAAGAACGCTTTAGAAGTATTTGGTGAGAACTGGAAGACAAACCAGCCATACAAAACAAAGCTGTAACATGTTTTAGGAATCTTGGCACTGCTTTCTGCAAGCTGAGCTTGAACTTTGACCTTCAGTTCCTCTCTCGCTCAGCTTTAGGTAACAGAATCCTGAGAGACACTCTTAGAGAGGTGTTTTTCACAGTAAAAGATGGAGGAGACAGAGGCCCTGGTCATCCCCAAGGGAATATTGTTTGGGGCAATATGCTTGAGCAATTGCTTATATATATGTAAGTATGATACATATAGTTTGTATACATGTGTGTGTGTGTGTATGTGTATGTGTGTGTATATGAAACATCTGACAGAGCACGGCTCAGAAGCAGCAATTAGATTTCGACATTTTCTTGGTTGTGCTCAATTCGCGTTTAGTGTGTGCAGCCACTATCTCTTCTCCCTCAGGTCAGGGTACAGAAAACTAGAAACAGAATGACAAGCCCCACTTCAAAGAGGTCTGGTTTGAGAAGATTTAGAAGATCACTTCAGTCAGCATATAGTTCTTCTTTTGATAAACTCCCTTGTATCTCTGAATGTGCCTAATGGTGAGCTACAGTTCCTCCCAAAGAAGACCTTGAAAACAGTTTCGTGGAAAAATAAGTAACTGTTATTAGTAATTACATTTTCCACACCTACTGCTTTAATAGCAACTCCTGCTTCTATTTCATCCATTACCTTTTATTAGCATGACGGGTGACCACAAATACTGATTAGACAGGAATTTTTTAAATGCACTGGAGATCTAGCTCTTCATAGGTGACAACTAGAGAGGCAGAAGATCCTTTCTGTCTGTTTAGAAGTTTTGTCTGTCACCCCTCTATCTCTTGCTCCTCACAGACACCATGATATGTATTAAGGCCAGCAATAACACGGTAATGGCATCATAAGCAGCAGGACAGACTTGGCAAAATCTATCAGTTACTAGAATGCAGAGCATGGCCACTAAAGAAAAACTCAATATGAGCCAGCAATATTCACTTGTGGCCCAGAGAGCCAAGCGCATCCTGGGCTGCAGCAAGAGAATGATGACCAGTAGGTGGAGGGAGGTGGTCCTCCCTCTCTATTCTGCTCTTGTGAGATCCCATCTGGAGTATTGCTTCTGGTTCTGGAGCCCCCAACACAGGAAGGATATTGAGCTGTTAGAATGTGTCCAGAGGAGGGCCACGAGGATGACTGGAGGGCTGGAGCACCTCTCCTATGGGGACAGNCTGGAAGTGTTCAAGGCTGGATTAGATGTGGCCTTGAGCAGCCTGGTCTAGTGGGGGGTGTCCCTGCTCATGGCAGGAGGTTTGGAACTGGATGACCTTTAAGGTCCCTACCAACCTGAACCATTCTATGAATCTGTTAATCTTGATTAGAAGCTTAATTTGCCTGTACATCTTACCGTAACTGACCTATTAGAGGCTTCTGATATTACTATCAGTATGTCAAAGGTGAGCTTCCAAAGCCACAGTGAAAAAAGGTCATAAAAATTCAATAAAACAAGAAAAATATTTTTCATTACAATTTTCTCCCAAGCTGCTCTGTAGCAGCAAGGCTGTTACAAGCCTGTTCTGTACTTGGCTGCAGCAAAAGTTAGTAGCAGTGGTGATTTTGCAGAAGAAATTAATGAATGCAGTGAACCTCTCACCTGCAGCTTGAGTAATGAAAGGTATCTTTTTCTCACGTGGTAGCAAACACCAAGCATGTTTCAATATGGATGCAAGTAATTAATGTCCAAGTGTAACAAAGAGCCAAGCACGGCAGGATTCACTGGAAAACAGTGGTACAGACTTTTCCCAGATCTCATAGTTGGGGCTTATGAGTATGTGAGGTTATAAAAATTTCTATACTTCTTCAGTATCTTCTACACTGACACAAGCAGCTAAAGAACCCCACAGATGCTTCTTGTACAATCAAAGAGGGCCTGAACTACAGATGTGTCTGAATATTTTACCCAGGGAAAAAAAGCCCTATAACTTCTTCACACCATTTTTGCTGTGCTTCAGTGAGATAAATCTGTGCTGGAAGGAAACACAGCATGAACCAGAGCCTGTGCACGCAAGGGAACCACAGAGACTCTGTCTGTCCCCCCCAAACACTGCTTCCACTACATCACAGATTCTAGCTGTACCACAGCTCTCAGTTCCATTGCATATCCACATCCATCTTAAGAATAAAACTTTAGGAGGCAATCATCTTTGCTGCTTTTCCTCTGGACCAGGGGTTGCCAGACGCTTCCTCATTATGTCACTCAGATTCAATTTCACTTTCCATTGGACCAAATATTGCTGCAGATACCCAACACTTTCACTCCACCATATAAAAATAGAGAGACCTTTCATCCACTTTTAAACCTGTAAACGTTCTTGTGTAATTCAACAGAAACCTTTTCAACCAGAGCTTCTGGTGTCTCCCCAAACTACCAACCAATTGCTCACGTTTAGACAGCTGGAGTCTTGCCCTTCGTTATTAATCTGTCGAGAAGTGTTTCCATTCACCCTGTTTCCATTCACCCTGCTCCCAGGAGCTGGATATAGCCCCTGCGTCACCTGAAATCCAAGAGCAGCCTGCTGGCATGTAGCACAGGACATTCCCAGGAGCTGAAGGGCTGGTGCCTCGTTTCTAACATGCCTGTTTCCTCTGAGTGCTTTAAAGCAGCACAAGAATAAAAGGTTATGTTTTTGAAAGCTATTGCTGCTTCAAATTGCAGCAACATATGTGGCTTTTCCCTGGATCACAGAACTATTGAGGCTGAAAAAGACCTCTAAAATCATAAAGTCTAGCCTATGACTTAACAACATCACAATCACCTAGACCATGGTACTAGCACCACACCCAATCTTTTCTTGAACATCTCCAGGGATGGGGACTCCACCACCTGCCTGGGTAGCCCATTCCAATGTCTGATCACCCTTTCCATGAGGAAGTGCTTAATAATGCTACTAAAGGGTCCTGCAGCTTCTCCTGTCCTTTATCCATAAAACAACCCCCTTGCTTTCACTGCTCCCTTATTTTACTGCTGGTGGAACAGGGAAAAGTTGTTTATACTGGTAAAAATCCCATGAAGTAGGCATGGAGACACCCTTAACAAATTTTGTGTAGAGAGGGTCTCAGTGGGACATAGTTGGGGTAGGGGCACGATATAAAATTGCTAAATGAACTATCAGGAACTTCCAAAATACCTGAAACACTCATGTTATGGAAGGGGAGATACTAAGCTCATGGTCATCCTTGCCTTGCCTTAGGCAGCTTTTGCAGCCAGCCAGGTGTTGCATAGGTGGGTGCATTTTGGGTCATAGCAGCATGAAAACACCCAGGATGTATTTGTCAGAAGGGTTTTTTCCATATAGTCTTTATACAATCATAGAATGGTTTATGTTGGAAGGGACCTTGAGTACCATCTGGTTCCAATCCCCTGCCATGGGCAGGGACACCTCCCACTAGTCTAGGTTGCTCAAAGTCCCCATTCCAACCTGGCCTTGAACACTTCTAGAGAGGGAGCATCCACAGCTTCTCTGGGCAACCTGTTCCAGTTCACCACCCTCATAGTGAATAATTTCTTCCTTATACCTAATATAATTCTACCCTTTTTCAGTTTAAAGCCACTACCCCATGTCCTGTTGCTGCATGCCCTTGAGAAAACTCCCTTTGCAGCTTTACTGTTGGCCTCCATTAAGTACTGGAAGGTAGCCACAAGTTCTTTACAGAGCCTTCTTTTTTCTAGACTGAACAACCTCAAGTCTCTTGGTTTGTCTTCAAGGGGAGGTGCTCCAGCTCCTTGACCATTACTGGGCCATATTGAGCTTCTCATCAGCCAGTACCCCTGAATCCTTCTGCCCACAGCTCAATCCTTTTTCTGCCTGGCCTGTATTTGTGCATGAGATTGCCCTAACCCAAGTGCATTTTCTGTATAAAATGCTTTACCTCAGCAGAGGTGGAGGTTATCACTTTGGTCTTTGACAGACAGCTCAAAGCAAGCCCTCTGCCCTGGAGGTTACCACCCTACTTTTGTTCACCCCATGGTTTCACTTGTGGGGCTACAACAGATCTGTCAATACCAGTTTAGCCTCCTCAACAGCATGTAGCTGTAAGGTCTAACCAGAAAGAACTGCATGTGGAGAAGTTCATTAAATAGGCTATTACTTCATGAAATGAATTCCAGGAAAACGTGTTACATTTTGATTTCGGGCCTTCAGAGCAGGAACTGTTAGCACAGCACTTAAGATAAGGAGGAGGCCAGATAGACTTAAATAGCAAATCTTAGTACAACTTGTTATGTAATAGTCTACCGCCCATCACCATGAGGTCTGCGTGTCTCAGGCAGCTAAATATAGAGCATCCTTCCCCCGTCTTTCTCTCTATCCAGGCTGTGGGAGGAAAGAATTGACTCACTCACTCACATTTGAGTGAGCCTGGCTAGTCACATTGGCAGAGAGCAACAGAGGTCGCACATGCTCTCTTTCTCTAACTTGCAGGGGACAGAAAGATCAAAAATAATCACTGCAATTATTAGTTGTCCCAAATGGACCAGAGGCTGTCCCTAGAAAGTGTTGCTTCTCCATTCTCCAGTATTGTGGAGATGAATACCTGCTTCAGAGGCTCTCCATGCTCTTACCTTTGGGTTTGGGGTGGGGGGTTGCTCCCCAAAAGTACACCAAAGCTTTTCATCACTCATCTGTCTGTGAGTCTAAGGGAGGCAATGCCTGGCTGCAGTAGAGGGCAGGATGGGCGTTGGGGGGATAGCAGTGCTCCTCATGCTTTGCCAGGACAGTACAATGACGTTTGATCCTAGTTGACATTCAACATCACTGTTGTTGCATTGTTAGCAATGCAGGGGATCCAGGGGTTTGGTTTGCATTTTTGATGCAATAGTGATTCTGACCAAGGTCTGGTGTTTGGGTTTGGGCTAGGGAGAGGCGGAGACTGCCACAGCACTGCTACCATCTGGGCATAAACTTACACTTTGACTCAGCTTCTGCTGATGCTGCATGATAATAATTATAGTTTCCTTCCTCCCAGGCTGTTGGTTAGTTATTCCCCAAATTGCTGGCCAACTAAATAGTTAAATGGTAGTTCTTCACTTTTTACCCAGCCTGGTGGTTATTTTTAGAGTGAGGCTTGTTTTAGTGTTTGCAGTCACCTGTCCCATCCACCATAGTCCAGGCCTGGACTTTAGGAGCCCAGTGGAGGAGACCTCTTTACCACGTGCCCTTTACCTTGATGTGTCCATTGATTCCCACCCACAGACTTTTTCCCTTGTTTCTCTTGGATTACTGAAACTATTGATTTATCTGGAATCAGTTTTCAGTACTGCAGCATACAACAGCTTTTTCTGAAACAGAAACATGAAGAAGAGAGATTCTGGCACATTGTGGGATGGTTAAACCCCTCCAAATTTCCCATTTTCAGCCCTTCTCTTACACACATTTGAAAGCATGGAAAAAAATGGAAACGTGCTGGGGGAGTCTTCTCTGGAAATCTTAGTTGCTAATCCTTGCTGGAGAGGAAGAGCTTGACTCAAAATCAAATGTCTCTGTATCAGCAGCACGAGTGTATCAGGACAACCCAATCGTGAAGGAGTGTCTGCCAAGCACCTTCAACTGTGCTCAGAAGCTGTTCCAGGAAAAATCATCATGTGGGGAAAATAAATCCAGACTAGCAATAAACAGAGGCTTTCTGACGAAGAAGCATCCTATGCCATCAGGGATGCTTGCCAAGGCATCCACAAGAAAAAAATAAAAGAGAAAAAAAATCCCAACTAGTCACTCCCAAAATAGGCAAGAGAGTGAAAGCATGGGAAGGCATGGAAGACTTTTTTTTCCACTTGCCCATTTGGCCTTGCAGGCTGGCACATCCGGCAGACTAAATGCTGGGAGGATAGGGAATGGAGCACTGGGACCCAGTGACGTGTTTAGGGGGTTGGCACTTGCTGCTGGACTCTGGTGCAGCAAAATAAAGTCTTAAGCTACACTCAGACTGTAAACACAACATGGGGCTGGGAGGAGAATGCCAAACCAGCTCAACTACCAGCCCTAGAAAACTATGTGTCTCGTGGGCAGTGTGACAATGAGGAGGGAAACAAAACAAAAGGCAGGCTCAGCCTTTCCAGGCAGGAGAAGCTCAAGTTATTTCTACATTGCAAAACACCTTACAGAACAGGCAATTTTTCCACGAAATAGTGCAAGAAGGATGACGGAGATCCTACTGGCCACTCAGCAGGTTTATCCCCTCAGCAAATTAGCAGCAGTTATTTGCTTGATGGCTGTAAAAAGTAAAGAAATTCACTGCACTTCTCCAGTGACACTTTTTCCTTGTGTACTCTCCTGAATGTCACCCAGACACTAAGACTGAGAACAACCTCAGCCTATCTAAAACCATCAGAAAATACATAATTTGAAGATCTTTGAAAAGTTTATTATTATTTACTGAAGGAATCAGTGGCTGAGACCGGCCACTGATGGCTGACTGGCACAGCTTGCACAAGGCTTGAGCTCAGTATAGCATATATGTCTCTTTTCTGATCCCCACTTGCCCCAGGCTCAACCCCCCCCCAAAAAAAAAAAACAAAAAACCAACTCAACACTTAAAACACCATGTAATTTTCAGAATATATGAACTCACAGTTTATGCTAACTCACTCCTGTGCCAACACTGACACTTGGCTTGAACAGCCTGTTTTCCTCCCCAGACACATGTCAAGATAGTATTCAAGGCCCCAGTAGTTCTTTTTCTGCTGGGTTTAACAAGGTGAACGAAGTTTGCTCTTGTGAGAGAAACTTGTCATCACCCTTTCCTCCACATGCTCTGCCCAGCTGGATGAGTCTGGGGACAGTGACTCAAGTGTGACAAAACTGCTGGTGACTCCAAGTTGATTTCTGCTGGCCTGTCTCTAGATAGGATTAGGCAAAACAACCTGAGTGTATGAATTGGTTGAATACAGCTATTTACTTCTGTGAAGATGAAGTTGGTCATTTTGCCATACTCCTGCAGCTCAAAAATTTCCACTATAAGCTGCTGTTTTAATTTGTTTTACATTTACTGAACTCAAACATGTTCAGTCTCACATTTTCCACACTTGTAGTCTGCTCTGGGATGGATATTTTTTCTTCTCAGGAAATAAGGGTCATTCATTTCCAAAAGCACACCCATGGAAAATTAGTTGTTAACATTAAATGCATCCATCTGTTCCTTTGAAGAGCTTTACCACCTGCTTGCAGTGGAAAGGAACCTGACATTTGGCAGAGAGAAACTCTAGGGAGACATCTTCGGCTGTCCTCATGAAAATCTACCCACACTTATCAATTTCTGCAAAATACCGTTTTCACATGCACCCACTAGTATCTGTGTCTGACTATCCTACTGCAGCACAGAGGGTGAGGGCTGGGATGTAGCTCCCGAAGGACAACGCACCTTTGGCAAAAGCAGCAGCCTGTCTCCTCACATATTATCTTTTATATCTCCGGTTTGTTTCAGTCCAGCACAAAGTCCTCAATAAGGAGAAGAGTCTCCAAAGCTTTGCTTTAAGGTAAGGAACACATCTGGTTTTTTAAATAATGTGTCTATGTGACACATAAGGACAAATAAAGAGTAAAAATGTTTTATAATAAAAACGCCAATGTATTATGTCAGACTCTGTCCCATAGAAAAATCTTCTCTCATGAAATTTTACCATAAAGCATTTACACCTTGAAATTTACCATGAAGGATTGCTGGCACAAAGACATTTCCCCACACTGGCACAGGAGATAGTTAGTAATGGTGGATTTACACCTGACTTTGATATTTTGCAGTTAGGTTTTCACATCCTGTTACCACCTGTGGTACTAAGAAACACAACCAGAGTGCAGACAGAAGAGCAATCCAGACACATCATAAAAGCAAGTAAAATGTATGGGCTGACAGCCAAATTCTTAGTAACCTATTAATAGACAGGTAAATGTGACTAGCAGAGAGGCATCCCAGCACCAAACTCTTCACATAAGTACTTGTCCATTCAAGGTGTACAGGCAGAACCCTGATGTAGAGACTGAGGCTACAGATAAGGTGCAAAGAATTATTCAGTTTGTGTTCAGATGACCCAGGAGGGACAGCTGCATCTCAACCGCAGCTCAGGTGCTTGTCTGACTTCATCCTGCAGTGACCTGGTATTTACCATGGCTAAACTGAAGCACCATAGTCAGCTTTGATCTACTTTCAAGTGAAAAAGGAGTCCATGCTTAAAACACTGCATAGTGCCCACCTCATTTCCAGCCCCCCCACTAGCCCGCAAGGCTTTCACAGATTTGTGAAATAAGAAACAGTCAGTAAATACCAAGGATAACCTTCACAGGATAGTAAAAAGAAGGGTTAAAACAAAATAGCAAGGGAATTAAAAAAAAACAACAAACCAACAATGGAATTAAAAAAGAGGGTGTTTGCATCCCAGTATTTCCCAGTTCTGCATGTCAGAACGCAAACATTTTTTCAGACAGCAGAATGGAACGATCTCCTTGTTCAAGATTGTCTCCTGAAAGGAGGGAACTGAATGAGCTTTCTGAAAGTGGTGTCAGGTCCTGCTTCACACTGACCCAAGGCAGCAAGAGTAAATAGGATTCAAATAGGTTTGTGCTTATTATTCAAACACTCAATATAACCACGGGTCCAACTAAATATGAATTTGTTGCCCATGGTAAAATAAAACTTGTGGTTGAATTCTCAGTTACTTGAAAAAAGGAACAAACATACCCTTTAACAGGGTTCTACAAAGATTTAGAGGAAACAAAACTATTAAAACCTGCTGATGAACTGTCATTCAGACTTAGAACAAAGATCAAAGACTGATTTCACAGTTCCAGTTTATTGCCTTTGGTTCATTTCTTTTCCACGTTTCTTCACCCAATTCCCAATTTTCCTGTTGAAGTCATCATATTTCCAAAGTTTCTGAACAGATTCAGACTTTTCCAAGTCTGTTAACTCTAATTCTAGATGCTCTGCACTCAAGTGTGTGAGTGCTTAGTTGCATGTAAGTGGCCTAAATGACTTGAAAGGTGTTACTCAAGTAATATCTGTATCTTAACTAGTCACTGCATCAGAGTGCTCAAATTTTCCCCTCCTCCTCCTGACATGAATGATTAAATAAAAGAAACAAGCAATGGATTGTTTAGATTAACTCCTAAGAAATTTTTATTCCATTTGAGTGCACCAATACATTCCTTTGTGAAGCAAGAAGCAACTGTGTTGTACATTTTTATGTGACATCTAGTCTAATGTGGCAACAGAGACATTTGCAAAACTTTTCTGCACAGTGGTAGTCTTCTGTGGTAGACTTTTTTACTCAGTGACTCCTGTTTCTGCAAAAATCTCACAGTGAATGAAATAAGCCTATCTGACATTTCATACAAACTTTATGTTTTATCTCTGTACTATCTCATCAAGCATTCTAGCCTACATCAGTTGAAGTCAACAGTATGTAAACAGCTGAAGTAAACATCAGCTTCAGAAGCAATGGCAGTAATAGTATGTGACATTAAGACTATATATGGGAAACACTTTTTGCACATTCCTCAAGCCCACTCTTTTTCTAAGACATTTTATTAATACCAGCACATACGCAAGAGACCACTGGAAAATCATCTTGTAGGCTAACCAGTAGAAAGAAAATCTTTGTCTGGATACAGATGAATCTGGTGTGTGTTACTTTAGGCTTTGTTTTCTTCATCCCATTGGAAGCCACAGCAATATCCTGCCTCCAGTCTTTCTAGTAAAAAAATCGTGCGTATGTTTTTTTGTATCTCAGAACACCAAATACATTTTCTTAGTTTTATTGAGAGTCATCACAACAGTAAAAGTTAGGTATAAGATTTGAAAGCCTTATAAGAATGCTTGCTTCCCAACATTTGGCTCAAAAAGAAAGGACATACTGCAGCACATAGTATGAATCGCAAAAAAGAATAGAGGTCACTGCCTGCACACTTGTCATAGTAAAAATAAAACCAAACCACTGCACAAATCAGAGAGGGCAGGTTCCATGACAAATCAGTATGCTTGTCCTGGGAGTGAGCCTCTCCCATTTTCCACAAACGTTGTCATTAATTAACTTTTAAGTATTTATTGTGGCCAAAATCACAAATTGGATGCAAGCCTGGCACCCAGGAGCTACAGCTGAGCAGGTCCCCGTTCCCAGCATCTTCTCTATGCTGCCTGCTCACTGTGCCAGACCAGAACTGGGGAACTGACTTTGGAAGTGCTGAGCTGATCACAGACAGCTCGATTCCAGGTGCATGTATAAAAGCTCTTGCCTAGTGGGCACATCCTCTGGGAACCTGGCTCTGGGTACCACAGTAAGGTGCTGCCCCAGCTGAGCCCTGTCATCCAGCACCATGCACAAGGGTTCCAGGCAGACACTCACATGCAAGATGTAGTTTCACCACCTTTTCCACTGTTCTTTACAAGGTAAGGAAGCATGGTTTTCTCATCTCTGATGAGGATCTCTCAACAACAGGGTACCTCAAACAATAGCAGTGGTGTCTTTTTTCCTAGAAAGTGCACAGCCTATGCCAAAAGCGAGTGTCCCAGCTCTCTTGAAAATCTGCTGTGCTTATACCCTGCAAAGCCTCAGTTTTGTGAATTCGAACACATTCCTCTCTTTCTCCCATGTTGCTTTGTGTTTTAGCTTGCTCTTCAGTCACATTCCTGTCTAGCTAGTTGCAAACAAGATTTGTGCTCTCTTCTTCTGTAATGAAAAGTAATTAAAGTACAATTCTAAGGTTTC
The DNA here is from genome assembly GCA_013397515.1 of Upupa epops. Taxonomy (NCBI): domain Eukaryota; kingdom Metazoa; phylum Chordata; class Aves; order Bucerotiformes; family Upupidae; genus Upupa; species Upupa epops. The sequence continues at coordinate 487,483 of VZRI01005348.1, forward strand.
CATCTGTTTTTAGCATCCACAGAACAGGAAAAGAGAAATGACTTCTTGAGGCCAGCCAGTACACAGACAAAACTTGGAAAAGCTCTCAGTAATCTCTGTAAAATCCAGTATACAGTCAAGTGAATCAACCAAGACCATGACTGTAAACTCTCAGTCTTCTGTTGGATGTCTGACTGCTACCAGAGTCACTGGACCAAATATTTCCTGTCATATCCAGAGAAATGACTGCTTTCTGCTAAGATACACTGACATTATGCAGAGAACAAGGTAGTTCAGGTTGTTGTCTGCATTTGAAAGACAAAGACTGAAAGAGTGGATGTGGAGACCATGGTATAAAAGAGGCAAACAAGTAATGAAAGGAAGAAAGCATTTAGGAATAAAATGCTAGGAGGGTCGCATAAAGCCTGAGGCATAATGTGAACCTCAGGTAAGGTAAACAGTCAGTAACCACAGATAACAGCGTGGCTGCAGATCCAAATAGGGCAACTGCAAATACCACAGTACCTTACCTGCTCTGAAGGCCTTTGGCAAGTGACATGTAGAAGACATCTGTTGTCTCATTCTAGAGGAGGAGAGAAGAACCTCATCTGAAGAGATAAGTGATGTTTAGCAGCCTAGGCTTTATTTTTACCAATGACCACAAGCCAGCTGCTAACCTTCACCCTTTTAATCACAGACTCGTTAGGATCAATTAGGATCAATATGTATTTAACTAAGATAGTAACTCTGATGGTGCTCTATGTATGTGCTTCCACAGGTAGTAATGTATGTTTTAGCATACACTTAGCACTTTGTATTTTGACATTCAGGTGATGAGGTAAAATCCAGATTTCTAACACTAAGTTCTAAAGGCAAGCAGTCACTTCCCAGTTACACCATCAGTTTGTTTATTTACATTTATCAAACTGCCTATTTAAAAAACAAAACCAATGTTGAAAAGAATTGGTTTAACTGATAGTTCAGATCACCTAGCTGTCTGCATTACCACTGGGGCTGTTAGAACCTGTGGTCTTGTGGCGTTTCTTATAATCATCCCGAAGAGAGCTGCCAAAACAGGATTTCTGTTTCTTGTACAGCTGCCCCTGCTCTTGCTCAGACATTTTTCCTTCTGCTGACTTCTTCATTCATGGTTGCATACCAGGGTCCCATGAAGCAGGCAGCTGACTTGACCGATACCACTCAATCATGCTGCCAGATCTTCCAGTGTTCATTTCCTGCAACACAATCTAAAAGAAAGCCTGTTTCCGTGCCTAAACTGGTCTGGACAAAGATAAACCTGAAGGCTGCCTAGTGACTACTGTATAAACATACAAAAAGTCCAACCATCTAACCTATGAGGCTTTGGCTGCCTGGTACAATTACAATTACAAGAAAATAATTACCGTTAAGTTTTATCTTCACAAACTTATGACAGAAATTTCTCAACAACTTCAAGGAACTCCATGGATGAGCTAAGCCCTTCCAAGTCCAGCAGATTGCCTTTGTTGTCATGAAAGTGGAATAATTCAGTCTCATCCTCTTCCAGTTCTTCTTGGAATAGATTGGTCTCTGAGGTAGGAATGACGATGATGCGAGGGACTGTATTGTTAATGACTCCATTAATTTGACTTTCTTGACTTGACATCTGTGAAGCACCTGAGTCTCCTCCTCTGCTGACACTGCTGCTATTCAAACCGACAGGCAGAGAAGCTGCTCTTAGGGAACTGGTCACGAGTGTTGCAGGGGAACTATGTAAGACTGGCTGCTCAAGCACCTTCTCCAAAGAGCAGGAGGAGAGAAGAACCTGAAGTGAAGACATAAGCATTAGTGTTGTCATATGTCATAGCATATGACTAGGGAAACCAAGTTCTTTTGAATAGCTTTCACACAAGGCGGTTCCATTGACAAAAACCTGGAGTCCCAGAGCACAGTGGGCAGCTCTCCTTTGAAATCAAGTATCCAAACCTCAATTATCTCCATAACACATGCCTGCATTTTAATGCTTCCAGAAAGACTTCTTCACTGCCATGCCAACTTTCCAGGTGTCAGGCTACATCAAATCTGTCACCATCCTAACTGACTGCACTTAGCCATGAGGCTGGATCGTATCTTTCGCAGCACGGGAAACAGTCCTGTGTCTCTTTGTGCTCTAGACAATGACGGACAGTTGAGGGATGCTGTTTCTTTTTTGACAACACATGTGCAACTGTGCATTAAAGAGTCGTGATCTCAGACTATGAAAAGGATTCAGAGAAAGAAAACAAAGGAAGCGTAAGACCTTTTCAATTTTTTTAAAGTATTTTGTTAAATCAAAGGGCTAGATGACTCTTCTCCAAATTCACACCTGTACTGCCATAGCTGAGCATTTTTGGAAGCAATACAATTGGAATGCAGTCATAGACATTCCACTAATGCTACTAAACCCTTAAAATAAATATCTAAAAAATGCAGTGTTTTTTATTTAGTGTTGATTAGGATTTTTTTAAGGACAGATGACTGGCCTCATACTGAAACGCTAGAACTTAGCTTGACAGATAAATATTTATTCTGATAAAATGAATACTAATGCATTGTACCTCAGCTAACACACAGAGGACTTCACACCACGTGGAAATCTTCGCTGAAAATATTAAGAACAGCAAATAAGGCTTTGAACATTCAGTTTAAATAAAGTTCACATGTCTCAGTGAACACCACTGAGAGTCTCAGCACAGAGGTACTTTTTTTTACAAAGTAATCCAACAGAAGTCTTTCAGAACCAAGCATAGCATCTGAGCCTTCTTGTGGTGGCCACATTCCAGAATACAGGAGGTGTTTAATTACTGACCACCTTTATGCAGACAACCTAAGGTTAATTTTCTTTCTCCTTCCTTGAGAAAATGACAGCTGGTGGTTCTCCAGAACCTGGAGATAATCTCTTGTCTTTGCCACTTGTCTACAACCTTGGACACAGCAGACTACTGATGGAGGGCTGTGCAGGTGAGTGGTAGATTAGAGTCCATGTTGCCTAACATCACAGTTGGATCCATTGCTTTTCCATCAATGCTATTCACAGCAGTTACAGAAAAAGACCAAGGTCTCAGGACTAGATCTTAAGGAGACATGTGAGAGAAGACAGGGTGGATGCATACCAGAACGGTTTCATAAGACAGATAGAAATTTTCAGATCTCTGCTTTAAACTACCCTGTTTCTGGATGGACAATTTGCCTCAGAACTGGAAGGGAGCACAGGGGACAGAAGTTGTGTGAATGATTGGTTACATGCACCAGGATACCTCCATCAAAAAGCACATGCTCCTCAGTCTAGCCACAGGGAATTGTAAGCTTATGTCTGTCTTTTCCTGGAAATAAAGCACTGGTACATGCTTGCCATTGTGTCACCTATATAAACACTTATTCTGAAATTATTGTTACTGCTCTGGCAGAAACTGACTTGCAATCGACCTACTGCTTCCACCCTCAGCACTTCATCAAGGAATGGGCTGCTCACTTCTCAACAGCTTGACACCAAACCTCAGCAACTTGGGCTACGAGCATGATGCTCCCACAGAAGATGCACCGAGTACTCACTTTCTCCTCTTTCAAACAATTTCTCCCATGGGAGAAATGGGATTTTGTTTCTTGTGTTCCCTCTAAACAAAAAACCCAAACATTTTAATGTACACTGCAAAGAAGAAAAAGGGAGGTTTCTTGTATCATGTAAAATTCTGGTTTGAGGCGCTGTTTTAAGAGGCTGTCACAATGCGGACACCAGGGACAGAATGGGAGGAGCTGGGGCTGGAGTAGGTAACCAAGGAGGCAAAGTAGTGAACTCCTTACATTTCGTGCTCCTGACAGTGCGTTATTGCAATTCAAAGCTGTGAGCGGATGCTGGCTTTCCAAAACTAGGCAATGTATCAGTGAGGTCAATAAGGCATTATTGTTACTCTCGTTAGTCACAAAAAACCCCCAACGAGAATGAAGATATCAACATCAGTATAACTAAAGCCTACGGATGGAACAGATAATGTAAGTTATCAAGAGCAACACTAAAATGAAGAACCTCCAGCAAATATCTTTCCTTACCTTTTCTGCAGTTGCTGCATCACAGCTTCTTGTTTTTGGGAGCAGGTCTCTCTTCTCCTGTCTTAGACTAGTTGAGAAAGAATGGCTTCGACGAGACTGCAGTTTCTTACGAGCTGGCTCTACGGGATCAAGCTCTACATTGCTCCAGGTCTAATCACAAAAGATAACAAATTTTAGACAGTTACATCCCTCCTCTAATCCTAAAAGTTCTCAAACTCTAGCAGAAACCCTTCACATCTACAGAAAACTACAGCTGCTCTAACATAGACCTCACACACAGACCTCGCCTGGACAGAGTCTTGAATTTTAACCTTATCATTTGCCCTGGGCTGTATTCCTGAACCAGAAGAAATTTTTGAAACAATGGAAAATCATTTAATCTCTTTTGACCAAAATGCTTTTCAATCAGTCTGTTTAATAAGGACTATGGCATTCTGTGTGACCATCAGCCACAACAAAACTGTGGCCATGGACAGGTCCAGACCCACATTTGTACACATTCTAGCTGGTTACCTAGAACACACAGGGTGTCTCAAGCACCATAAACTTGCTTCTTATCTGAACTGTCATTAGTGGATAGGAAGCAACGGGTGGGCTCTGCACTAATTTTCTAAGAGCATGCCAGTAATGGAGCACAATCGTGACATTGCAACCATGCCATTCCATTTGCAGGCTAGGACAGAGGACATTCATCATCTCTAATTTTGTGGTGACTTTTTGATTGAGTATCAGTGATGAGATCATTCCAGTATTTTCCACACCAGCTTTTAGATATGGATGGATGGATAGATAGATAGATAAAGATAGATAAGGTTCCACACAAGTGGAAAGCTAGCTCATAATTCCACTTCATCACCATCCCGTACATCTATGTATTACCACCTGTTTATTTCTCCTTCCTTGAAGAATCAAACTGTAAATACAACTTTGTATGACTCATGAACTTGTTGGCTCCCTGATGCTATCCTGTACACAACACGCAGAGTGCACTGTTGGTGGCAACAGCTGCGTCTTCTGCAGCGCTGCTGGTGTTATTCCTGCCTGTCAATACGTTATGACGGCATTCTGAAATTTCATTCAGTCCTGCTGCCATAGAAGAGTCATTGAGCTTAGTTTTTATTTCAGCAGCTGCCGTTTCAGCTAAAATCTGTACAGCTGCACCAAGCCATCAGTTGCCCCAAGGACAATTACCTTTGGCTATGTCAAGTAGGCATAACACAGCACTGCACATTGCTAACAGCAGGTGCTCTGTTTGAGACTCCTAAGTTCAAGTTGTGCCAAAGGCTGAAACCTCTTACCCACGTTATCTCTCCTCTTTAAACAGCAACCTCAACCAAACCACGATTCAGATGGGATTACCTCCAAACAAAGGATTAATGGAAGTATAATGTAAGAATAAACTTCAAGTTGAGGAAAATTGAAAGGGAAAAGGGGCAAAAAGGGTTGGAAACAAGTAAATGAGGAGCCTCATTGTTTTCAAACAATGTGAACATACTTTCATATTGTGACACGTGCTGTGCACAGCTAGTGAATGAAGCACAAGCATCAGCAGACAAGTAGTCCCCACAGTCTCAAGGGTGTGTGTGTGAATCCTCTATTCCCTCAAGTTGTCATGTGATTCCAAATAAAATAGACATTTTTTTTTTAATGATAAGGGATTGGCATGTTGCATATACTAACCTCATATTGCAAGGATAACCTGGGTATTTCACAGTTTATGAGATCATCACAATTGATATTGTCATGCATCATTGTGTAGTCAGTGGCCTGTGAATGGAATTAAATCAGCAGGGTAGGTTATCTCATTTTCCTTCACATTGCAACAGGAGTATTTATGCATGTAATTATATCTTCAAGATCTGAGAATAATAATAAATTTCACAGCACACACAAAGTCACTTTTTTCACAGAATCACAGAATAATCATGGTTGGAAAGGGCCTACTAGATCACTGAGTCCAACAATACCCACACCCACAAATACCTAAATGCTAGATCCATGGAAAACCACAAACTAACCCTACACGCTTCTTAAATACCTTCAAGAATGGTGGCTCAACCACGTCCCTGGGAAAGCTGTTCCAGTGCCTCACCACTCTTTACAAGAAAGAATGTCTTCCTAAGATCCAATCTAAACCTCCCCTGCCACAACTTCATACCATTGCCCCTGCTTCTATCATCAGTCACCAAGGAGAAGAGGCCAACACCCACCTCTCCACAACCTCCCTTCAGGTAGTTGTAGAGGGCAATGAGATCCCCCCTCAGCCTCCTCTTCTGCCCTATCTCACTGAAGTGTTTTTAACTAATGGAGTAGCAATCAAACACAAAAGTGCTCTCCATGCCCTGAAGGCTATGAAAGCCTAAGCAAGCAAAGATCCTTGTGCAGTGTGTTGTGATGCAGCAGTACCACACTCCGCAAAACTCCCATTACACAGTTCAAACTCATTTGGGTTCAAATGTGAACAACAGTACACTAAACAAACAACTGTGCAGACAGGAAGGACTTCCATTCCTTTATTCACTCTTTTAATTGGAAAGAGATTTTATGGTAGTCATATTTTAGGAACCACTATAGAAAAACCTGTCATATCCAGACCTGGCCTGAAAAGCAGCTTGTCCACTGCATGGTATTTAATCACCTTTTAATTTGAAATGGCAATGTGTGTGACTCGAGTAAGACATTTCATTATCTTTAATTATGATCATTAGCTATCTATAACACATTAACCTGCTTACTGCTATAGCCAGGAATGCTTCTGGGATGTGTGATACACTGTCACAGAGCAGAGGACGGTCCTTGTCCCACATACTTCACAGCTCCACAACGGTGCACAACCGAGGCTACCCAGTAAAGCACAATCAGTCCTTCTAACTGGAAGTCAGTCTGATGCAGCTCTATGGTTAATATGCAAGAGAGACAGCAAAGTTACCTGTCTTTTGGAATGGGACAGATTTGGTTTCATTGGGGTTTAGGCAGTGAGCCTTCTCTTCAGGCACCTGAAGTGGGGATTTTGTTGTTTTTTGCATTTCACAGCCAGAAGACCTGAATTTCTTGCCCAAGCCTGGGCCACACTGCTGGCATTGGCTGGGACTGCTGAGTTTCCCAGTGAACAGTGCGTCTTTTGCTCAGCTGAGCTTGCTTTGCTCTCTGTGTGCCATAAAAGTACTGAGAAATCTCCCTGCTGCTACCTGAAAGGAACAGCTTCCATTCTACACCAGAAAATTTGGTGCAGAATTCTCTCATTTTAGAATGACACACTGTTCATGCTGGCTTTCCTGGTGGTCCCAGGTCTATTTCCAAATCAAGAGCCCCAGTCTTCCCAAAAGTAGTTATGATCTCACTGAAAGGCTGCCCCATGGCCTGACTTTTAGCCACCTTCCCAGCACCACCACAGGTTCTTGTGGCTTAGAGGAGCAGGCAAGGTGATGCCAAGAGGGGCTGAGAAGAATCCTGGGGAATTCTTTTTTACCTAACTCCCTTACAGTGACATGGGGTACTCTGCTTACAGAACACCTCACCTTGCTCCAGGTGCAAGAATCTTCCACTCCTCATGCTTAAAGTTCAGGGAAACAAATAAAAAAGTTTCCTGTCCTACAGAAAATGGAATTCCTTTAAAAGAATAACACAGCTTTTGGATAGGTTACAAAGCTTTGGATGGGACACTCTTTCCCTCCTTTAGATAATGAATGATAGGAAGTGTTTGTTACTACAGGGGAGTGCCTGACACCAGCTATTTTAAATTCACATTAAAGCCTTATCCTGAATATCCACAGACACAGTAAAAATAGGAACCACACAGATACGCTAGTTTGTATGAGAAATCACCACTAATGAACTCCCAGAAAGGTTTTGCAGGAATGACCTCGCATGACCCCAAAGACTCGGCTTTCTCCACCTCACTTCCCCTCCCTCCCCTTTTTCCATTCTCTAATTTTGATTATGTATTTATAGAGTCACTTATTTTGGGAGCTGGAGAACTAACTTTCCTTCATGGAAACCAGAAAAGACTTACAGCTTCTCCTGTGGAAACTGATGAAACACACGTGCTTTTGGTCCTGCCGGCAAGAGACTGATGACTGGAGAGAGAGGTCCTGAATGACGACTCATTTATGGAGCCTCTCAGGAGGTCGTTCTTTGATATTCTTATTAGGAACCTCAAGCAGGGAACAGCACTGTGGATGGTTTTTCTGAAGAAAAATTGGAGAAGAAAGAGAACAAATGGCACATTGACAACACTGCTTTGAAAATCATACGGTGAAAGTAACTTTTCTTTCCATCATCTCAGTACAGCTTCTGTTTTGTTTGAGCAGGTCTTAAAGACTACATGGAAACAGCATGGTATAGCTAGTGGAAACTACTCAACAGGAAGAAAGGAAAATAGTAGGTGGCTTCTGGGCCTCGTGTCAACACGTGTATGGAAGAGCTGCGTGGCTAAGTAGTAAGAATTGAAAATATCTTTGAAATAATGGTTGCTTCTGATTTAATGAAAAGATTAACTCAGAAAACTTTGAGCTTCACTGGTACAAAGGTCAAAATTATTCTGGTCATTCAGTCATTTATGATGGAGTCATCTGGAACAAATTATTTTTGTATAATTGTGATTCAGTTTAGAACAAGCTGGAAACACGGAGATACAGAACATCCCTAATAGCTATGAAGGAGTGATTACAAAACACAGAACTTCCAAAAATCTAAGGAAGTTTCTGCAATAACTTTAACACACATAGTCTCTCACATACAAGCTGGTATGAAGTGAAAACTGCCTTCCTACCCAAAAGAGAATTTTATGAATTAAAACTTTGAATACATTCCTTTACATTTGTTTCTCCCAGGGAAAGTACATTCATTGTAATGTACTTTCCCCCCATTTGTTTTCCTTAAAGAAAGAGAACCCCACAGAAAGATTGATTTGTTGGGGTGTCAGGATGCAGCAACAGGAGATCTCTGTGTAAAAAAGCATCTTGTTTCAGTAGTGGGACATCATTAGTCTGAGCCATAACTGACCTCTTTAGATCCCAATTTCTAGATGAAAATTTCTAGAAAGGTTTGGAAAATAGATTTAAAACAGTTTAATAGTCCCAGTATAAAATGGCAATTAATCCCCTGCCCAAATCCTTAAGTCTTGGGCCTGAACAGACTGGCCCATTGGATAAATTACTTTCAGAACATAATGTGAATTATTAGAAGATCAGGAAATTATCCAAACCCCCTGAACTTTACAGACATACTCCATTATTCACTGCACAAGCAAAATTGGCCCTGCCAACAGATTTTCAGCAGCTGACTTGGTGTAGCATAGCTGCTTTTTCAGTTTTAAAACTTCATGCTTGATTTATACGAGGGACATAACATTACTTGTATTCCTGACTGGATGATTCCCAAGTCTATGAAAGGTCTTCACAACAACTCCATAAATATTTATGTTTTTTATATGTCTACAAATACAAATTAGGAAGCAGGGGGGGGTGGGGGATGGGGGTGTGGATGGGAAATAAACTGTTTCTTAAGAGAGAGTCCTGCCTTTTTCTTCGTACTGTCTTAGAAAAGCTGGTGCCGTCAGCAAAAAGACTAACAGAAGCAGTTCAGTGAATAGTATCTGCTTTGAACACACTCACTGACGGTGCAAAAAGAAAGTAAGGAATCACTGAACAGAATATCTTGGGATCAGAAACAGGGTCATAATGTGTCAGCTAGCCACTGAAAACTTATTGAAAACTTCAACTTCTGCAGGTCATTTGGTCTCCTATTCTAAATGAAAATATTACACAATCTGTAAAAAATCAGATGGGCTTAGATTTTTGTAGGATGCTAAATGACATTAGTTACGATAGTGGGCACTTTCAAGCAAAAGGCATATTTTTACAACTGCTGGGTGCATTTCTACCAGCCCCTTCTGAAACTTAAACTGTTCTTGCAACTACACCGGCGTTCATCGGACATTCAAAACAATGAACTCATCTTCTAAGTCCCAAAAGCTAGTTCTAGTCAAATAATCTAATAGCTTTTCCACTCTTTCTGAGCTGGAGGAACCTCCTACTGATGGCTAACCCCGCCATCTAGTGGCACATATATTTATCACGTTTATCACCATGGCATCCCCATGTTGCCTGAAGGTTTCGAGCATCATCCCTTACTGCTGGATAACTTTTTGAGTTATGGGCAACAGCAGCTTTTCTCTTTCTGAATAACAATGTTTTTTGCACTGCCACTTCCAAAGCACGCTATGTACAGCTTGTCACTCCAATCTTCAAACAGGGTAAGAAGGAGGACCCAGGTAAC
>VZRI01005348.1:497994-542782 GCA_013397515.1 Upupa epops
AGTTCTGGGCTTCTCAGTTCCAGAAGGACACAGAGCTGCTGGATGTTGTCCAGCGTAGAGCAACAAAGATAAGGAAGTAGAACACTTCCCTGATGAGGAAAGGCTGGGGGAGCTGGGTCTCTTCTGTGTGAGGTATGGCTGCTTCTGAATACTTGCTGTGACTTGCAAATATAAAATTAAAATATCTAGGAGTCTGTCTTCTGCTGGAAAAACGTTTGACAATACAATGGGGTTGTATCCTTTTCACTACATTAAACAACAAACATCTCCCCAACTCAAAATATGAAACTACTGTTGCTGGATGTTTGAGAATAAGTAGTTGAGAAGTTTTATCAGAAGTCACTTATTTTGCAGGTACCTGCACATGGTTCTCAGCTGCAGCTGAGAGGACTTTTCTAAAAAATATATTGACTACGAAGAAGTAGTTATAGCTGTCTGAGAAGTGCAGTGTGTGTTTATTCTTGCTTGAAACCATTCAGCAGAACACCATGTCAATTCATTCCCTTGCAAAAATGCTTTGTAACTCCTTCTGAAACACAAGTGAAGACACAATCGTTTTTGATATGTCCAAACTGTGCATCCCTCCAGGTTCCAGTTAGCTCAAAGATCTGGTGACCTTTCTGAAATGCAAGGTGATTCCTTCTCATGCTTTTCCTAGACGTTGCAGAAGGCTAAGCTAGTGCTTGGAGACCAACTGAGATTCTCTAGAAAAGGTATTAAAGGAGACTATAAAGGACCACCTTCTGCAAAGGGAAAAGTTACTGATTCTTTGGAGGAGTATCTTTTATGGTATAGTAAATTATCATTATATTCACCTGATCTTGTAGCTTTCCCACTGGAGTACAAGTATGGAAATCTCTTGCTAACGGTGCATTGTTGCCTTTCTGTGTTGTTCCCTGTGGGAACAAGTTATCACTTTTATACTGTAACCCTCATCTTATGCAGTCAGAGCATGTGGATAAAAGCAGCATTTATACCTTTCAGCTCAGAAACCTGATTACTGGCTGTAAGAATCTTGAGAAGGAAATCAAGAGGCAAGAACAGTTGGCTAACCATGAAGCTTACTGACACTCAGTAGCGTCTGAGGGGTTTTTAGTGAAATTGTGCTGGTTTGGCACACTATTCTGTTTTAAAATACAAGGTAACTGAGATCTGTAATGAGAAGCAGAACTACAATCTAAGTAATTCTATTATAATGGTATATTACAGAGTACAATGTGCTATAGTGAAGACATAAGTTCAGAAATAACTAAAAAATAAAATACAATTGAAGTGTTTCAGAGAAGCAATCATTACATTTTGCTCCTAGAACCTCATTAGAGGAGCCTCAAAGATTCTTTCAAGTCAAGACTAGCATTTTTGTAAAAGGTAAGGAATAGAATACCTTTAAATAAAACTAATCTGAAAACAACCATCAGAAAAGATGTTTTATAGAGCATTTCAGAAATGTCTGTTTCATTTTTCAGTGGCAAATACTGGTTGATCCAAGTTGTAGAGCGGAAAGCTGTGTCTAGGTAACCGACTTCCTGCAGCTCTCACTTTCTACAAGACTTCTATGAAAACACTGCTGCTTCCCAAGCTTCTCCCAAAGACTAACACCTTGTTCATGTTAATACCAAAGTTGGTGCGTAGAGAACAACTTAAGTGCTTCAGGAAACCAGGCTACAAACTTATGTGTATATAGCAGCTTAAATCAGTGATGATGTGATTTTTGAGGCCCACTGATTTGCACTATTATCTTGAGAGAGCTCTTCATCAGCTGCCTCTGATACAGCAAACAACAACACTGAGCATTCACCTTCTCTTGTCGGTCACAGTGTTGTGCAGCTCCACAGGAGAGACTAGGGGTATGAGGATTAAAAAAGATGAAGGCAGAGACTGTTCTCCTCTGACAGCCACTCCTAAGACCAGTCTGGAGTTCTCTGTGCAGTCTGAGTTGCCCTGCCACTGTGTAGGGTGTGACCACCCAGATCCTATCTTGAGGTGGTCAGGTTGGGAGCACATACTGCAGGGGGTGAGGATGAAGGAATGAGGGTAGATCATTCATTGTAAGAAGCACATGTGCAGGTGCAGTTACACACATACCTATATGTTTACTGTACCTGTATCTTGGGTGAATTATTGCATATATGATGGGGTTGTAGACTGCAGAAGCTTTGGCAATAACTGCTGGCACAGATTTGGAATATGGTGTTAGGGTGTTGCCTCGACTAAAACAAAGCAAACACGTTACATACAGCTATGTCATGAATTGATAAAGTACTGAAACATACCAACTTTTTACTGTTTCTATGTTGTGATCTCTATAAGAAATACCCAAAAAATATTAATTCATGGAAATGCTTTATTTGCTCACATGAAAGACTTGCATTTGACAGATCACACTTGGTTTCATGAATTTGGAGAAGATGAAAGACATGCAAGTAATTAGTTATCTATTTGAGGATCACCAGGAAGACAAGCAGTCCCATTCTCTAGGCAAAAAAAATCCCCACAATTAAAATCCACCAAAATAGCCCCCATTGTGATTGTCTATGAAAAGTGATAAAAAAGGAACAGAAGCAACATCCGTACTGCACAGCAATGAGTGTCAATGACTCAACTGCAGAAGGGAGGGCTGAAAGTGGTTTGAAACAACATTCTCTCCTTGACTTTAAGCTCCAACAGTCAGTCATGTGTGATCAGTATCAGCACAGGACAGTCATAAATAATTTGATAGACTCACAGGATGTTTTGGGTTTGAAGGGATGTTTAAAGATCCATCCTCTCTACATGCTGCCCAACCTCTATGTGATGTTGCTCAAAGACCCATCCAACCTGACTTGAGAATATGCGACTGAGCAAACAACAGATCCCTTTGCAATGCAGGGCAGTGAGAAGCACAGGAATGAAGGTCAGGGAATATAACCTCTTTCCTGCCCTCTGTCAGAGGCAGCAGTGCATGGGGGGTATGTTCTTGAGAGAACAACTATTAGGAGAGAAAAGAACTCCTCCAATTCATTCCAATTCAAAGTGTGATGGGGGAGGGGAAGAAATAACGTGTACCAAAAATGTATATCAAAATCATAGTGGTTTTAAAACACATAGACAAATAATCCAGTTTCTGGCTTTATCACTACAATACAGTGAAGAACGCAGTATTGCCTCTAATGTAACAGCCACTTAAAACCTTTTGAAAGGGGAGATCTGCTTCTTGTGCATAATGGCACTAATGATGTTTATATCTGAGACTAACCCATGTGTTTTTCAATTGCATTTCCACTTACCCTGCCCAGGCAATCAAGGTGACACAAGCATAGGGAGACCAAGACAAGACATACACAATGATGACCACAAAAGCGATTTTTGCCAGTTTCCATTCATTCTTCATGGACTGAGAGAGGTAGGATTTCCGGTTGCATGACCCCAGCTTTTGAACATCTCTGTGAGGGAGAAGAAAATTACAGATATGTCAGCAGGAGGCTGAAAAACGAGGTGCAACATTCTAGTATGTTCTCAGCTATATGCAAAATGAAGTGAATTCAATCTCTCCTAGTTCTAACTCTATCCTCTGATATTTAAAAGCACTAGAAGGTAACTAATGCAGTAATACTCAGGCATTCTGTTTCATCCTTGCTTGTCTATATGGTTGGGACTTCAGGTTTTGTCTATTGTGTCATTTTTCCAATACAAGGAAGGTTTAAAGGTGGAAGGGTGAAGAAATTTCTACTCCTTACTCTTCATTGCTCTGATAGTGGAGCAAGCAAAGGCATAGCTGAATACAAAATTCAAATCACACAGCTTCAGGACAGCCTGCAGCAATTCCAGCTCACAAGGCAACATGCTGCAAAACCCCAACTACTTTGAGAAACCCGGCCCCAAATGCTTATGGGGATAGTTGTACCTCCCCGAACTTCTATTCACTGGAGAAGTGTATTTTCAGGAGGGAGAACAGGCAGCTCTAATACTTTTGCCAACAAAATTGTTCAGACAGATGCTCCACACTTAAAGAACAGTTTTATATTGCTTAGTACTGTATGCAGTGTAGCATAGAAATAATGTTTTTCACATATTGATGCTGTTAAATGAAGATATATTTCAAGCTGAAGACAGTAATTACCAGCCAGCAGGGTAACAAATTTCTCCCTGGTGCACTGTGAATATACCTGTAAAATGAGTTTGTTGTCTCAGTGAGCAAAAGGCATAGAAAAATATTGTGGCCACTGGTATGAGACCCCATTGTTTTAAGGCTGCAGTCTTTGCTCTTCCACTTATGAACACAAAGCACAGGATAAAACAGGATGAAGGCCAAAATACCAGTTCAGCAAGAACTTCAATTTAGGCATAAAGCTAAACACGCTGGTGAAAATGGAATTGAGCATTGGGAAGGCAACTGCATTCCAGAAGCGTCTGAGGATTGGTGCAGAGAAAAGCCATTGGAACTGATTGTACTGTGAGCAGCAGTAAGGACTCACAGCTTCAGCTGATGCTCAGACCAAAGCTAAGTCATGTGCTCATTAGGAGAAAAATAACTGACAGAAGGAAGTTTGGATTTTTGTAGCAAATCTAGTACCTAACTGATTTTGTATTTCAGATATAGACCAGTAATAAAAACCAGGAAGGTGTCTGAACAGGCCTAGCCAGATATTGTGCATAGAATTGTGATGCTTGAGTGAACCACAAGGTTTTCAGGTATGGTTGCCTTGAATAAAATTGTTAAAAAATATGAGGACTGTTAAGTTTATAGAGCAGTACAAAGGTGGAAGATGTCCTCATTACTCTGCACTATTTGTCATCCCTTGGGCATGAAAGCTGCTGAGATGCACAGGGACCACCTTCCTTGTGTTACAAATCTGAAACTTAAATAATTAAACCTGTTAAATCATCTGATGTGTTATTGGTTACCATGCTCAAGAATAAGATTAGAACCACCAGAAACATCTTCCCTTTCCTACAGCAGTACAAACACTCTCATTACCGTCTTTACATTTTCAAAAATATATCTCCACTTACTGTTAGCTGCTAATGAGCTGCCACTTTATTTACAATCTTAATTATTTTTTTATTTTTATTTTTTCATCAGCTAAAGAAATTGAGAAAATCTTTAATTGAAAAAAGGGAGATGTGCTTATTTTGGCTACATTTCTTACCTGCCAGTATGTCTTATCGCCAGGAACATAAATACATAGCAATGGAATATTATTATCAAGGGAATAAAAAACACGCAGCAACATAAAATCATGGTGTAACTTCTGTTTGCAGGGGAGTAGCTTACATAGTCCCATGTACAGGATATCATCAAGCCTTCAGGCACATAGGAACCTATGAAATACATGGAAGACATTATTCACATGTAGATCCAAAGCTTGTGCTTTTGCTGATCCAACAAATGAACAGTTAAAAGAAACCTCTGACTGTATAAATATTCTTTAAGAGCTATGTTGATGGCACTATAGTGTGTCTCACGGCAGAGACAATGCCGTGACTGCTAGAACCTCACAACTGCCTATTACACCACCTGCAACTAGTTCTGCTTAAATATAACCTGGGGGCAGCAGGAAGGAGGGTATCTGCACTGTTAATAGGTGTAGATACACAGCATGACAACAATTAGGTAGTGGCTAGGCATCCACCCAAGAGCTTACAAAACAACCCCCAATTTTTTATGCCTTGAGCAAGGCTAAAGTGGCAATGTACGGAATGCTAGAAGAGAGAGAAGTCAACATACTCCACCCCAACAGCGGAGCCACGCTCCATCCCAGTGAGTACAGCCACACGACAGCGATGATCTGCACAGTGCGTTTCTTTGAAGTCCACTGTATGGATCGCAGGGGCTTAGTGATCACTAAGTAGCGGTCAACAGATATAGCTAACAAAGTCATCATGGATGTTATTCCAAAGAGTGCCCCACAGAATGCATACAAGTCACAGCCTGAAGAGAAAAGGGCAGTGTCAGGGATTTTCTTAAAGCAGGTGCAAAGCTTTTCTCAGAGCCTCAAATGATAAAACCTCCCTGTTTTCCTGGCTCAAGGCTTCTCTCACATTAGAAAAGTTTTCTCAGCCTCACAGCTTCATAGTTATTACGTGTTTGTTAGGAAAACCACAAATATTAATAAATTACAAACGCATGTATTTAACAAGTCTCACTCTCCACGGTGGACTCCAACTGGGAACCTTTTGTCAATGGAAAACTGCCTCAAAGAAAATCCAATCCAATTAAAGTTACATTTTCCTGGACTGTTGCCCAATATATTGATCTTAACAGGCTACAGCAGACATCTGCCTGCTAATGACAGATGGGTGCCACAGAAAATGGCTTTGGTTTATGTGAATTAAAAAGTATAGAAGTTAATTTTATGGCTAAGAGACCAGCTGCTCCACATAGCTCCAGCTTCCATATTTAACAGCAGCATTTCTTAAAAAGAGGGACAGTTTTTACATGAGAAGGGGTTTCCCCTTCCTGCATTTCAGCATTGTGCTAGCAGATGAAAACTTGTGGACCTACACTGCCTCTTCCTTGTTTTAAAACCTCCCTGTGTCAACAGATGGGTTTGGTCTTTTTTTTTTGATGCCTTGTATCTCCTGGTGTGCTCCCTTGGAACAGGAGCCAGTTGAAACTCCAGCTTCAACATCGAAGCAAACTNTCCTGGTGTGCTTACAGACAACAGCCCCTTGGAACAGGAGCCAGTCGAAACCCCAGCTTCAACATCGAAGCAAACTTCTAAAGGCTTTGTAAGTAACCTGCAATTAAGGAACAATTCTCACCGCCCTAAACTGATGGCTGCTTTTGTGGCAGCATGATAATTTACACTGAATTTATCTATAGGGATGAGCAAGACTGAAAACCTTCTCAAACTAAAGACCCCTTCTATGCTGCTAAGTAATACACGGTCTGTGGGCTGGCTCCACCAACACACAATCACTGCCTCAGTTCTAATTTTCATGCAGCGATGTCATGGGTAGTATCAAGCAGAGCATCTAATTTTCTGAGGAACTTGTTCTACTTTCATTTCACCTATAATTTGAGCACTCATCACTTTTTCTTTCTTGTTTGGAAAGAAAGGAGCTTCAAATTGCATTATCATCAACTGATTACTGTTAAATCCATGTGAGATTCCTAGAAGCATGCTAACAGATATCAACAGACATTTCTAAGCAAAAATATTAGGTCTCTCTTAAACTAATACAGGGAAATGTTTCTGACTTAATTGTTTCTACCTATCTTTAGTCATAGCATCTGCCCTTATGAGCTAAAGGGTAATGCAATTATATGTTGATGCTGACTCCTGTCTTTCCAAGTAAGATGAAATAATCAAACCCTTAACACCAAACTCATGCCAGTGTGCCAACTGATGCTGTCAAGAATGAGGGTTGTCACTCAAGAGACTGGTGCTGCTCTCTCCCCAGCACACGCTAAGACTGCTGTGGCTTAAATAGGCTGCAGAGCTGGTGTATGAATCCCTGCAGAGAAGTACCTATATCTCCAAGTATCCACTCTCTGTGCAAGCTGTTGAGAAAGCACACGGGTGCCTGGGAGGCTGACATCAGGAAGTCACTCACAGCCAAATTCATTATAAAGTAGTTTTGGGGTGTCCTCAGCTTCTTGTTGCTTAAAAACAGAAGAAATATATGATATTAAATAGAAAAGGAGACAAGTTAACTTCATAACTTTGCTTACTAGCATTAACAAAGGCTGTCCAGGTTGGAATGATTGACTTGTAGTCAGTTAATTGCTAATCATTAGCCAATTACTGCAGCTGCATAGACTTTTCAAAATGATGAATGACAGTAGGAGGGAGGATAAAGTAGACTGTTTCTTTTCAGACTGAGGTGAATTCAAGCTGCCTTGAAAAATATGGATCTATTCCAGAGAAAAGCAGTTACCTATACATGCAGTAATACCGAGTGTATCCTGATCTGCACAAGACCAGGACCTGAGGCAGGTTACAGAGGCAAAGGGCCTTCTTTTGGTGAAGTATTGAAAGTTACTCAACCTGGAGTGTTGCAACATTGCTACTAATTAAATGGCCATAAGCAAAGTGCTGTGGCACAAGCAGAACATGCACAGAGATTTGAATAAACCCCCACTTTATTCAAATACATCTCCTTAGAGAGAACTGCTTTCGGCTGCAGGTGAACAGGCAACATCAAATGCCACAACAAGGAGCGTGAAAGCAGCAGCTGGTCTGCAAGATGTTTATCCAAAGAAAATAAACTACACTTCCATTTCTCTTCCCCTCACCAGATCATGTGATGTCACTTGTTAGGGATATCTGGATTTACAACATTCTTGGAAAAATTCAGCTGGTATTCATGATTACCTTTGGCTCTGGCTAAGAGGAATAAAGATACTGATAATGTGACAAAGAGGCTACTGCTTCTGCTTGGGGTCATTGGCTTGAATGATCAACTATTATGTCCCACTGGGAAAGTGAAATTCATTTGTGAGTTCAGCTAACCCAATTCAACATTAAACCTGGGACACTTGAGAGATACACTGAGAAGGTGCAATGCTGAACCTCAGTGTGAGGTTCACTGAATTGGCTGCAAGGCAGGAAGCTTTGATTCCTGGAATCTGATTCCAAGACTTTTCACAGCATTAGGTAGATAGGACAGAAAAAGAGGATCTGACACACTCTGTAAGGCAAAGGGAGGATGCAGGCTTTTGGCTTTGTTCTTGCAACCCACATGCAGTAATTCTCAATAGTCTGAAATGGGTTTTTTTCCCCCCAAAGCCTCCTTCACCATCAGAAGCTGAATAGCTGAGGCCTTTCTGATGGGCTTTAAAATATCAGTATTTGTAACTAACATCAATTTCTTTCCTCTGCTGCAATTCTAATAAAATCTTTGGTATCCTAACTACCTGCAACAACTGTGTGAGAGGGGGTGCAGAGTTCACACCTTCACAAGTGTTCATCTGCCTATTCTGATGATTTAATGCTTTTATTACACAAGCTAAACCAAATGAATATCAAGAAAAATTGAGAGCTTGTGCTGCATTTAAAAAAAAAAAATCACAAAGGTATCTCCAGTTGCAAGGAACTACATTTCTCCTCTGTCACATTAAACACCAGCTATTCAAAATAACCAAATGAATTTATTTGTCTGAAGTGTTTAAGAATAGGAAACCCATGCTTGAGTCATAACTCCACCAGTGTTTGTAGCATTGTAAGTACCCTTTCCATCAACAGCAATCAGCCTTTGCTAGGAGATGTACTCCAAAAGGGAGCCGACACAGAATATCTGTATGAAGGCACATTTGAACCTCATCACCAGTCAGAGTAAACGTGAAGAAAGTTTTTGTACCTGTAAAATGCATAGAGAACTAGGAGGTTTCCGATTATGCCAATGGAGCCAATAACGAGCACACATGTTCCTACAATGTAAAAGACATGGTCGGGGATTTCTGCCTTGGTCACAGTGTATGTCTGGGTGCCCATGTTCAAACCCTGAGTGGAAACAGAAGGAAAGGAAAGCTTAGCCCATTGAGGATACATACTCCAGGGGAAACATGCTCAGTAAGTTGAAGCAAGGCAGAGCATTCACTACCTCAGCTGATGTAGATAAAATGCATGTAGATAAAATGTGAGCTCTGCTCACATCCTTTGTAATCAAGCTTTCCTCAGGTAGCCTTCATTAATGGTACACATTTATAGTAAAAAAATAGCAACAGGGAAAACAGATGAGAAAATAAAGTGCTAGGGAAGTTACGATGACAAGTTACTACGAACTCTGGTTTAACAAAGAAACACACCTTGATTTTATTAGGACCACTGATAGCAAACCCCAGACTTAAAGGTGTTAAATCCTCTGGGCCTTCCCTAGTTCCCTATCCACTAATTTACAGTGCTGTAAAACCTGGGAATTCCCCATGGAAAAGGTTTGAGACCAGAAGTAAAACAGCAGCAGTAGCACTGCCTGTGTAAATACAACTACATTAAATAGAATTGATACCTCTTTCACTGCCCTTTATCCCTAGCACATGAGTAACACCTCACCAACTACCTATGCATTTTTGTAAAAAAGTCAATTCAGATTTACTACTGTCAGCCTACTGCTCAACTCTCAATAGCAGTATCAGCTAGAAGAGTCTAAAGTGCCTGATGGAGATTCTTATTTTCCAGGTGAAAAGCAGCTAAGCCACGCAGGGTACTCTCACCTGCAGTCAGATCTGGACAGCTCAGCCAAAGGAATGTCCCCTGGGCACAGCTGAGGACCTGCTTCACATCACCATGTTCAGCTGCTGTACAGCTCAGCGATGTACAGGGCATGGGACAAGGCTGATTTTGGCCTGTGAGAGAGGAGCTGGGTGACAGAACAGGTTCAAGATGACAGCTATCACCCCACTGGTAGTATTTGGGCAGCCATTTGGAAATGGTAAGAACAGCTGTCTTTTTTTTTTTTTTGTCTGAGTTGTCAGCTTCTAATCCCTTATACTGCTGCTCTCCTTTCTGCCTTCTGTTATAGCTCACTATCTCTGAACTGCACACACTACAGCTCCCTCCTTGCACAACAGTTCTAGCTGTGAGCATCATTCCTGCAAACACACTATCTCCCTTGGAGGGCTTCCTGGGGCAGGTTATGTTTGGAAGCATCCATGGAGAGCACAGCCCACCCCAAGCATCAGCCAAATAGCAGGTCTGAAGCACAGATGCTGACCCACAGCTTCAGGGGCTGAAGTGATGTGGGAAGTGGTACAAAACCTATGCCTTCAAAGTTTTCTCTGTTCTTTCACCAAAGAAGGACATTGCTGTAAAACTGGATAGAAATACAAGGAAGCATCTCTGGTGCCAGCTGCACCACAGGGCTGTCCCTGCTAATCCCAGTGAATAAACAGCAAGAAAAAATGTCACCCTGAGTAGCCGTTTACGCTTGAATAAGGTGTGAGTAGTGCAAGAGCAAACACTGCATGTGGAGGTAGCCCAGTGAAGGTCGCTGGCTGTTGGCCGGTGCCAGGCACAGATGACAGTGTGCTCTCAGAGCAGGGCTGCCTGAGCACACAAGTTAACAATGTTAAACTCCTTTCCGCTTCCCTTCAAAACTAATCTTCTTAGCAGCATGTGTGTGCTAAATCGGAACCCTGCCGCATTTTTAGCGATACATACCAAAGCAGCTAAACTGGGGAAAAGGATGCTTTTTATTGTTCCTTTCCAGCTTATCTGTTAGGCATGCTCAGGATTTGCCCCCATATCTGGAGTTATTATACAGGGAGCATTACACAGATATTGTAAATTAGGGCATGAAGTGCTTGCTTGTCATATGCATTACACTTAACTTCACCATAGGGGAACTCACTGCTGCAGCAACTCATTTGAGGAACAGACTATTGATTTCACACCCAAAGGTGTCTCACCTGATGTCCCTGCTCAAGAGAAGCTGTCTTGGATGTTTTGGCCTCATTTGTTCAGTTATAAGTTGTGAGCTGTGTCAGAAGCTGAAAAGCATCTCGTGTGACATATCTGAAAACTCAGATTACAGTTTGCTGGCAATACTGGATGAAGTGCAAACTGTTGATGCTTTCAGAGCAGAATCTGGAAAGCAATAAATAGCATGAATTATAGAGCCTGCAATCAGTGAGATGTTAAAGAGAGGGATGTTTAGATTACATAGGCTTTGGGGAAGGGTTGTCAGGGGACTACAAAATCACTAAATCTGTAAAATCTGTAAAAACCTAGTCAGTTGTATTGTAATGTTAACAGCAGTCAGAACAACTTTAAGACATGAACAAAAAGATGGCTACTTACTCTGTAGGTGCTACCCTGGGACAGCGGGACGTGGCAGGCATCCAGCGGAATGAAATATGGCAAGCTGATAAAGACAGAAAATCATTCTGTAATTTGGATCTAAGAGAACAAATGTGCTGATTGGTGTGCCTGTGTATCTACACATTCCAACAGAAATTCTCACCTTGGACATAAAAAACTCCTTTCATTAAACTAGTGGAGATTTTCAAATCAAAACAGACTGAGCCAGTACCCATAGCCATTAATCAAAGACAGTTTATACCTTGTTTTATTCACATTATTTATTTTGCTAGTTCTGCACTATTACACAACAGATAACTTTAAGAACAAAGATTTAAATACCCATCAGGTTGAAAATACAAAATCTACTCTATTGAAAAAATGCTGCTTCCCTAGCGTAGACCTGTTCTCAGTACAGAACACTCCTCACAGGTGACAAACCACTGCTATCATGGAGGCTTTAAGACAGTCACAACATTTAAGCTTTTCCTGTTTTCCTACTCTATCACCTCTGAGAACCTGGCCTTTTTTGGTAATTTTGATTAACAAAAGAAACATTTGCTAATATAAGTATTTTACTGTGTGACGATGTGGACTAGAAATAGATCATAGAATCATTAGGGATCAGAAGGGACCTCAAAAGATCATCTAGTTCAATCCCTCTGCCACAGCAGGATCACCTAGACCAAGTCGCACAGGAACATATCCAGGCGGGTCTTGAACATCTCCAGAGAAGGAGACTCCACAACACCCCTGGGCAGCCTGTTCCAATGCTCCGGTACCCTCACGGGGAAGAAGTTCCTTCTGATATTTATATGGAAAGTCCTCTGTTCCAGCTTGCACCCATTGCCCCTTGTCTTATCACCAGATGATGTTGAAAAGAGCCTGTCTCCATCCTCCTGACACCCACCCCTCACATATTTATAGACATTCATGAGGTCAGCCTTCAACCCTCCTCTTCTCCAAGCTAAAGAGACCCAGCTCTCTCAGCCTTTCCTCATAAAGGAGGTGCTCTTCCTTCCTCATCTTTGTTGCTCTATGCTGGACAACCTCCAGAAGCTCTGTGTCCTTCTTGAACTGAGGGCCCCAGAACTGGACACAATACTCCAGATGTGGTCTCACTAGTGGAGAGTAGAGGTGGAGAAGAATCTCTCTTAATCTGATAATCACCCTCCTTCTGATGCACCCCAGGATGCTGTTGGCTCTCTTGGCCACAAGAACACATAGTCATCCCACTATCCACTAGAAGTCATGGCTCAGAGTCATACTGCTGTCCACTAGAACTCCCAGGTCCATTTCTCCTACACTAGTCTCCAACAGGTCAGTCCCCAGGGTTGCTCTTGCCCAGATGCAAGACTCTACACTTTACCCTTGTTGTACCTCATTAAGTTTTTCTCTGCCCAGGTCTCGCTGAATGGCAGCACAGTCTGCTGGGGCGTCGGCTACACCACCCAGCTTCATGCCATCAGCGAACTTGCTGACATGCACCCTAACTCCTCATCCAAGTCATTACTGAATGGATTGAAGAGGACTGGTCCCACTACTGAACCTTGGGGGACCCCACTAGATACAGGCCTCCAACTAGATTCTGTCCCATTAACCACTACTCTCTGGCTTCTATCCTGCAGCCAGGTCACAATCCACCTCACTACCCAATCATTCAGGCCACACTGCCTCAGTTTGGCTGCAAGGATGCTATGTGAGACTGGATCAAATAAATTCTAAGCTTGGTGAAAAGCTCTACCGAGAAGCTCAAAAGCTCTTATCACTTTGTGTGTGTTTTGGAGAGTACTTTGATTTTCTCCTGTGTAATAACAATAAACTATAGGAGAATAATCAAAGTTTCTGTGACCCACAAACCTCAAATAACTATTACAAATCTTTCCAGATGACCTGGTAAACAGGACAGCAGCTTAGTACAGCAGATTGCCTTCACTATAGTCACTGTTGTGTCTTATCGACTTGTGTCTGTATTCCCTTTTTTTAGCACCAAAGTGATGTCTGGCCAGTGACTGCCAGTATGAGCCAGCAAAAAGAATCTGTTTATACTAGTAGAAGGGTCCTGCATCTTTAGACTTAGCAACGCTTGTATTTTTGACCCAGCTCATGCCACTGCTTCCTAACCACTAGAGTACACTGTGCAGTTATGCTTCATGCTGTTCATTTTATTAATGGTGAACTTGGGCTCCTTGAGATTGCAACCAGAAAATTTAGAAAGTTAAGAGATATGGTGTGAGATGCTCCCCAAGCCTTGGCTGTTTCACAATGCAGTGGTAATGAATGCATAGCTGCTCTGGATTCACCACCTGCATCTCAGTACTTGTTGTTCATGGGCACATTCAGTATCATCGCAGCCACGTATCACAGAATGAAAAGCCTGCTTGGCATAAGCTGTAGTTATGCTCCATCTCTTTAAAGACAATTAAGGAAGGCTTTATGTTTTATTCAATCAATAATATTAAATCTTTAAATGGTGAAGATAATTTTTAAGGCCTTGTGTGAGATGCATTCGCCTATCTGCTTTTCCCCAGTCTGGTTTTGCCTCCCTCCATTTCTGATGCTGGGTCAAAACCCCAAGCACTCTGCTGAAGACACATCCATTTCCTAAGTGAAAAAATGGTCCAGAATGACCCGATTGTTTCACTCAAAAATGCAAATGCAAACATGAAAATTGCAGCAGGGCCACCTCCTGGCGTACTTGTCTATCATGTGCTTGCCTCATTCGGCTCCTTCTAAATGAATGCTACCATCACTTGCATTATGACTCTATGAGATGTTGGACCTGACAGTTCACATAAATCATGATGTGGCCTTGCCCTTCTATGTGATGTGACCACAACATCAAAACACTGTCACCTATGTTACTGCTTGGGCTTTCCTGGCAGGGGAGCTAACAGATCTACGAGCAAATGTAGGGCAAACAATTAACAGCTGTCTCTCAACTAGCTGGCAAGCCAAGTAGGCACCAGATATAAAAATAAACTTGGTCTATTTCTCCATAAATAAAGATTGAAAACTTCACAGATGGGCAGAGTTATTCTAGGAAAGCTTTTGTAATTTGATTTTTAGTGATAAAATGATTTCCAAATAATTAAGAGCCATCTGTTTCTGCACAGCAGCTGGTAAGATTAATAAAGACTGTCCTGCAGAAGACAAAAAAACTATGGTTAAAAATTAAGAGCAGGTTTCCTTCAATAAGTAGGCATAGAAAATAATGGATTGGATGATTTTGTGATTGGCATTAAGTTACTATGAGAGTATTTAAAGCTCTAACTTGCCCTCTGATTCTGGTCATGGATGCAAGCTCATGTTGGAGAAATGAGTTACATTGAAATTAACCTAAGTAAGGACTTGTTTAAGGCGGGGGAGGAATTAATGTGCACTGACAAGAGAGAGAATTAATAGCATGGCAGCCTCCCCGGCGCTGACGTGCTGCTTAGATTCACAACTCAGATTGAGTTGATTTCAGGGCGCAAAAGTCCCAAGTCTACACAGTTATGACTAGAAACGTTAAAGACAAAGCAAACATGTGTTAGGTGGTGAGACATGAACAATCCACATATGCTAGCTACCAGACAGTACTTTCCACGTTCTTTGTAATTTCACTGATGGCCAAAGCAAGAGGTTATTTCAGTATGAAACATATCTGGTTGGAAATGAGGACAGAATTTGCGACTTAACGAATATCTTGTATGTAGATGCACAGGAATCAGCAAACTGAAGACTGTTGCTATGTGGTTATTATAACAGAGCTAGCAATGGTTAGGTGTTTTTCAAAAATAAGATCTATTTAAAACGAATCTTTGTGCAAAATATTGTAAATATTGTTAACACCTTTGGGTATTAAAAAAAAATCCTATCAGAACAACTTTGTTTGTTCTGATTAACAGTACAGCATTACACCACCAAACATTACGTACAGATTAATTCAGTCCTCAGAAAATTAAATCAAACCATGATCATCTAGATATGGAAAAGTAAATGTTCTTATCGGTCTCTGGGTGACAGTCTTATTTCCTGTGCCAAAGCCGGGAGCGCTCATACACAGATTTATAGCATGCATTTAATCAAAAAGACAATTTGTTTAGCTAACATAGCTGTGAATTCAATGCGGCTCATCCAAAAGAGACTAGAACAGGAACAGCCTGTAGAGGACAACAGGACAAAAAGCAAAGGCCGTTGAGTAAAAAAAGTCAGGCATCTTGTCCAGACCCAGGCAGATGTTTATCCAAACTGAGGTTGTAAGTTTGCAGATAAACCTTGAGAAATCTTTCCAGTTTCTGTTCCCCCTCAAGCACCATCTGAGCGTTTGGGCAGAGTTTGCCAGGGTGACAGCTAACTAAGTTTTACAACTTACTCTACTGAAGGTGCTTGCACAACCAGCCTTGGGAGCAACCCTGTTACTCCCTTGCTTTTGTGGGGAAGCACTGGCAAGTAACTATCACACCTATTTCCCCCCGCCTTAATCCAAGTTACTATAATCAAACCCTGGAGCAATGGATTTTTATTCCAAGACCCAAGAGTTTTAAAGCAATGTACCAAAGGCATGTTTTCTGAGGCCATTTCTGCTCCAGTATTTGTATAATCAAGAAACACAGCATTAACCAGGTCTTCACGTTTACCTCTATTCTATTTAAACACATACAAATCTGAGATTAAAAGCTACAAGAATCAAAATTGACCATTACTTAAGTGGTTTTGAAAACAAGCAAATAAAATCATACTATTGGAAGCCATTACTACTCAGCTGAGTTGAAGGCTCAGTCTATCTTCCCCTTTCCATCTCCCCCAGACTTGCATGTCAGCTCAGCCAGTTCCCTAAAACAACCCCCAGGATACTTACCACATTGTTCCTTTGGCCATAAATGCCTTCCAAATTATCTGATACTCCGCTTAAATGCACCTCAAATTACAACACAAGCCATGCATGCCTAGGCAGGCAGCACACTGAGCAGATCTAATCAATGTGAAACCTGCATCAGAATTAGCTGGACTATTACACTTCAGTGCATGTTTGTTTGGCCATGAGGGAACAGATGGCTGTTATCACAGTGCAACAACAAACCAACCAGTAGGCAGAAATCTCAGTATATGTCATTTTAGAGCACTAGTTCATAATCAATAAAACACCGTATCAGTGTTATTTCTTTTGATACAAAAAATTTTACAGTCTTCAAGGAGAGATCATCTATATGCTACAGAAAATATGTAAGGTTTTGTCTCGCTACACTTCATACATTCATAGGTTGTTTTTCTCCTGATCATCTTACTGCTAAACTGTAGCTCTTTAATAATCATACAAAGTTCACCTAGAGAAAGAGGTATCTTTATTCTAAGTTTGCCAGTCGTGGACATAATGTGGATTTTTCATCTGAGATGCACTGCCCTCTTTGCCTCCTTTGAGCTCCTGGTCCATTGTACGCACTTGAAGCTGCCAGACACTGCAGCCTGCCCACCCCACATCAAAAGTGGTGTCATGGGCTGACACTGTTAGCTGATTGCAATACAGTGCCATATGAACTATCACCTGCAAGGACCAAGTCCTCTCCCCATTCCTGCAGCCCCATGCTTCAGGCCAAGCAGCAGTGAGAGTGACTGTGGGGTGATGGGTTGTAACAGGGGTACATGAAGAAACGTCTTCGCCTGTCCACTAACGTTGGCACCGCATTTCGAAATTCTGATCTCTCCCAGTGGATATAACATTCTGCTCTGAGGTTTCAAAAAGCCTGGACATACACTCTGGCTTATGGACAGCTGGACTTTTACCTCAAAAAGTAGAACACTGTCTTCCTTACAGCTGATAACAGCAAGTGAATCCTTCACCAGCCAGCTCTGGTTTTACAGACATCAGTAGTCATTCCATTGCACTGCTGTGCTTCCTGGGGAGACACACTCAGCTGCTGCTAGATGGTCTGTGTGAAAACTGGTCTAAGACATGGACACCACATGTTAAATAGATCAGTTGACTACATGCTTATTTTTTAAAAATTGTGGGGAAAAATATTAAAAATCAGATGACATCAGTTTTTCAGAAATGAGAATTACATATCCTTAACAAAAATTGTAGTGTGAAAAGACATCCTAATAAACCAGCTAAGGCAAGACGCAGACAAGCTGTACTAATCACACATAATATCTCCAATGCTACATTAAAGAATATACAGGGCTAACGTTTTTCATCAGTGTCATCGTTCGATTCCTGCTGGGTTCTCCACTCCATATTTTTCCATATTATTACCTGTGTTGACTTGTGGTGATGGATGAAGGAAGTGCAGTGGTAATAGCAGAAATCCACTTCCTCTACTGACTAAATAGAATTGTTAGGGATCAGAAGGGACCTCAAAAGATCATCTAGTCCAACCCCCCTGCCACAGCAGGACCACCTAGACCAAGTTGCACAGGAACACATCCAGGCAGGTCTTTTTCAATGAAATTTGATTGACAACTTTTACTAGCTGAGCACAAAGAACTGCAGTTTGACTGAGGAACTCATCTCACTCTGTACATTTCCCTGTTTATAAATAAATTGATTTTCCTGTTGTAGGAAATATTCTTAACCAAAGGCCTGAACCAGAGACATCCTTCACTTCAGCTGGGGTCATTCCCATATTTCAACAAGAAATTTTGGTCCTGGGTGGTAGGGTGGGGGTTGAGTTCAATATTGAGCAACCCAACAGCTTCTTGATACCATTTGCATCATTCCATCATGCACAAGAAGTAGTCAGATCAGAGGCCCACCAACCCCACCATCTCTTACATGACAGTGTCTGGCAACAGAAGCTTTTAGGGAAAGGCCATGGGAAACACAAGTGTGCAGCCTCAATCCCTTAATTTCAAGCACATTTGTGATATTAGTATGAACACAGGAGCATTCTGTTTCTGTTTAGATCAAGGGAATCTCTAATCGCTCTAAGCTGAGGATTATTCCCATGTAATATCTGCTTGCTTCTCTTTAATACTGCTGTATCTGTGCATGAAAGAGAGGGTATGCAGAAGGCAGGGCCAGATTTTGTTCAGAGATGCACAATGAATGGATAAGGGGCAGCAGACATGACTCACAGCAGGCTAAGTGTTCAACGACATTGGTGAAGCACAGAAATGGGCTTTCTACCTAACTCCTCTTACTTTCCCAAGGGACTTTTGCAGCCAGATGCTGTGGACTAACTTCCGATAGATTATCTGTACAGGAATCACATTTCTTGGATAGGAAGGCTGTAGTAAGTTCTCTACTTAAGCAACAGTAGGAGAAACTGTTGAAATTAAGTTCCATATGAAAAGACCGGTATGTAGAGGTTTTTAGGCACTTCACACCTATCAATTGAACCAGTGTTGACACATCTATTGTTCTCTCGCATTGTTGAAAATACTCCTCCTCAGAGCTTATCTTCACTGTTAGATGGCTTAGTATCACCAAACTCTGATTTTGGAATATTTTGTGATTAACTGTACAAAATTGAACTGGATCACTAATACATTGTTTAGTCCAACAGTCTATGCATCTTAATCTGACAGATTCCCAATAGATAATCTAATTACTCTGCTTGGAATAAAGCACCTGGCAACCACAGGCAATGGAGATAAAAGGGATGATGTGGGAGAGGAGGAAATTATCAGGTGAGATATATTCAAAATATATCTTGAAGTGTTGTTGCAGTGAAAGGCAAATCTTTATTGCCAAATGAAAATATTTGGCAGTAATGCAAACCTCCTTAATTCTTCAAGAGTAAAACAAATTCTTGTCCAGTTCGGAAATCGTTGCTTTCCTAGTTGCTGGAGGGGGAAACAGTTATGAATTCCTTGAGGATTCAGCATTGCTAAAGAAACAATGTCTAATGAAGAAGTGAAAGTCCACTTCCAATTAACAAGTGCTGAAGACTTATTTCAGAGTAAGACTGAAGCAGCATTGGCAAACAAATTAGGAACAGCAATATGGGTGTAATTAGAGAGAAATGGCAGCAATCAGGAGACTCACAAATCTATAAAGTACTAAAATAACGGAGCATGCTTTGATGCATTTGGTGGAAATAGGTGCATGTATCAAAAGTAACATCTTTATCTCTCATAAAACATCTCATGGCAGTGCTCCTCTTGGAGGAAGATGCAGTATATCACATGAAACCACATGCCTTTACTTTGATGGGGAGAAGAGTCAAGAGAACTTCAATATAGCAGTCCTTTCCCTCTCCACTGACAAGTGTAGCACATTGAAAAAAGGATGATGTAGTCATTTTAATGGGATCTTGTGTTAATTCTGCAGGCCACTTTTCAAGACTCTACAAAAGGTAACAAACCTTTTAGCACATCTATACTAAGAATCTTCACCTTCTTTTCACCCTCACAATAATTGTCACATATGGAGTGCATTTGAAGCAACTCCTGGATTGAAAATCAAAGCTTCAGAGAGTGTCCAGAAACTTTATTTAGCAGAGCCCTCTCTCTCATCACAAGACAAAAAATTTAGCTGCTTTTGAATCTTTACATTTAGAAAGCATATATAAGCAATCCAGCAAAGTAATAGGCACCCAAGATTCTCATAAAACATACAAAACTGAGTCAAACAAAGAACTGCCTGTCTCAAACCATGTTCTTAATAGATTTAAGCCCACACTGAACTCCAGAAAAACATCGCACTACAGAGCAACTCTTCATGAAAAACAGGTGAAGGGACAGTCTACTTGCACCAGCTATGATGATAAGAGTGAAACTAACTTCAGAGTTTACCATCAGCAAGGAGCCTACTGAAAAGTTACTATTAATTGCAAACATGTATTAAACTTTGACAGTAATTTACTGCTGTTAGTTTTGTTGTGATCAAACATGAAACATTGAGCTAACAATAGAGTTGAAAAGCAATTTCACAGCTATTGTACAGTCATTATCACTCAATATAAACTAATTCTATAGCAGATGAATTACCTAAGTGTCTTGAAGCATCATCCAGGACTCCATCAGGCTTCATGTGCTGTTGAAGAGAGACTGCAAAGACCGCAGATCTTACAACCCTCCAGCACCTGAGACAACCTGCCCTTCCTCATCAACTGCTTTAAGAGTAACTGACTGGCTCTTACCTACTGCAGCACCACTAGGGATTTCGAAAACACCTGCATTAATCCAGGAACTCCCAGGTGCTCTTGCTGTCACCGCTAACCTTCATTTGTTAACCATTTGCACCTTCTGTGAAATGGTGAATTGCAGTACCACGGAGGGAGGGACCTTTAGCGTCAGTGAAGTCATAGAGTCTAGCTGCTCATTTCTAAGCCATGGTTTCTCTTTCTCTATGATGATGAAGGTTTAGTGTGCTACATTATTTGAACATTAGCGTAAGTTTCATTTAGAAATCATTGGCAAACGATATCAGATATAGAAGAAAATACTCATATTTTTCTTTCTAAAAAAGAGCAAGTGCTTTATTGATCGCTAGAGTTGGTGTTCGCAGAAACTTCAGTGGAGGTTCTTTGCCCTTTTTATGCTTTGAAAACAATTACATTTTCTTGGAAGTTGAGATCAAGTCCATTTTCAGACATTTATAGCTTAACAGGGGGAAAACCAGCACAGTCATTCTGGTTGCTCCATTAACTCTAGAATCACAGAATCATTAAGGCTGGAAGAGAAGTCTGAGATTATCAGGCCCAAACATCATCCTGACACCACCATGCCCATTAAACAATGTTTCCAAGCTCCATGTCTGCACATTTTTTGAATACCTATAGGGACAAAGAGGTCTAGACTAGCTGTAGCTGTTTATCATCATGCAGTCGTTGTGGGCTTGGTTTCATCTAGCCAGTCATTTTGTTGGCAGCACAGTTGTGCTGATGGCAGTCAGCAAGTTTCCATAGACACCAGACATCTATCCCCACCTGATATTCATGTCCCAAGTCTGCATCCTCCATTAAGCTCAGCAGCCTGCTTGCTTGGCAAACACCTCTGTT
Source organism: Upupa epops (assembly GCA_013397515.1). Taxonomy (NCBI): domain Eukaryota; kingdom Metazoa; phylum Chordata; class Aves; order Bucerotiformes; family Upupidae; genus Upupa; species Upupa epops. The sequence continues at coordinate 519,647 of VZRI01005348.1, forward strand.
TATTTCCTGGGATACCTATTCGGTTATGTTTCAACTTTGCAAATGCTGTCACAGCAACTGATGCAGTTTTCTGGCATCAGGAGAAGAGCTGGTGATGTCAGACTCCCAAGCATGGTCTCAGGTCCTAATATCTTCCAAAGCTGCACCTGAAGTTTGAACATTTTTTTATGTCAGTGTTTCCCAGGGTACTGGCTTCATCACATAATTCATGAAAGATATCTACCCATATACTTGAATGCTTTAGCAGAGTGCAATCAGTTTGTGCAAGTCAGCTTGATGGTTTCATCCCAATTGTACTATGACTAATTCCTTCAAATCACTTGCACCAGTCTGAAGTCTCCTACTTTTCATGGCTCAGATTGGTTGGCCTGTGCTGCAGCTGCAATGTCTTGCAATTGCATGTTTCTTTGCATAACTTTGACTTTTGGGTACATTGACACCAAAGACTGAATCATCTCGTCTAACACCATTGCTTTGCCACCCTTTGGTGACTGAGGAGTGTTCTCAGTCTCACTTAATCACACACAATGATATGAGACACACAGTTCTATTCTGGGCCCAGACTGACTTGTGCAATGAATTCTGCTACAAACGTTACTTGGCCAAGGACTGCTGGATCAATCAAACCACCCTCAACAGCCAACTCTCTCCATGGGCTGGCACCTCAGCACACTGGAAATACGGGACATCCTTGGTGGATAATTTGCAACCTTGGAAGGCAGTTAAACAATGTTGAAAAATTGACTGCAAATTCCTTGAACAACTGCCTAAAGCCTATCTGCACACATGCGTGGTTTTGTACACCCACATTTATGGCAAGAGAAATTATATAGAATGAGAAATAGGTCAATATTTAGCAAGTACAGAGCAACAGGAAGAAAAACTTGGACTGCTTCAAAAACTTTAGAGAAGTCTAACAGCCAGAATGGCCCACACAGGCACCATGATGAAGTAGTAAATAAAAAAATCAATTACAATGAAAACCTTCAGCAGCGATGGGATGCACTTAGCACATTTCAATAGTTTAGAGTTATGAACCACATTGCTCAAACTCCTGTTCACTTGCCATTCATTTGTTACTTAAGACTCTAGAAAAACTTGCTCAGCCTTTTTCTTTCTGATTTATTTTAGGACAACAACCTGTTGCAATGCACAGCTGCCCTCTCAAGCGGAATTTCTCCTTTATCATTCCCATCATCCTTCCTCTTCCACTCAGAAAAAAACAAATACCCTTGGTAGATTTATTTGAAAGCCAGTGCTGGACTGGCTAATGAAATTAAGTCCAGGGAAGTTATCAAATACTTAGAAAATCTTCTACCCTAAAAGCTATATAAAGTATTGTAATGACAGAAGGTCAGAGGTATACCAGGGGGTATGAAGATGAGGAACATATACTTCCTATTCAGTTTTCTGACTAACATCAGTCTTCTGCCCAAAATCATCATAATTCATTTTCCAGGCACAAGAACATAATCTTCTCCTTATGAATGCATTCAAATAAACCTAGCTAAACATACAAACAAATTACAAACCTTCCTGCAGCTATCCATTTAGGTCACTTCACATTATATTAATCGGCTCCACAGAAAGATAAGAACTCTGAAATCTGCTTTAGGACTTCATTTATATTTCCTTTTTCATTGAAAATTTCCCACCATTTACCACATGATTGCAGTAAGGTTTAATCAACTGGATCTTGATGATGTAACAAGTACCACATCATAAGCAGTCACCTGCTACAGTCTGCCATGCACAGCCAGTTTTCATATCAGCCAACACTCCAAATCCATCCTAAAAACAGAAAATCTAAACAAAACAGCCCAAACAAAATACATTTCCCTTTGAGGGGTGCTCGGTCAGCTGCAGAAAAGGAGTCAATCAAAATTTATTACACAAAAATAATGAGATCTTTCTTTAAAAAGAGAAGCAATTAATTTAAACTATTGCTTATAAAACAAAGCAGAACAAAAACTCCCCCTTCCCTTCTCCCTGCCCAGTTCTCATTTTCTAAAGCCCTCCTCCTGGTACGTACTTTTGGGGTTCAGCTGAAAGCATCTCCCTCTCCTCCGATCATCCGTTCTGTGCAGGGCTGCCAAGCTGCGACTCATCCTGAGCAGCATATGAAATCCCAGGGTTTAAAAAGCCACTCACAAGCAAACCCTCCTCCACTCACAGCCTGACAGCTCCCGGAGCATATTGAACCACAGCACTAGCCCCCAGCAAACCACCAATCCCATTATTCAGCCTGGCTGGCCTCACCACAACAGTTTCAAGTGCAAAAAGATGACTTAAAAAAAACCCCTGAAACAAATACCATAACATTTAAAATTTGGTTTGCTTTGTTGCTTTTAAAATACTGGACACCTGGAAAAGCACTGCAGAGAGGGACCTGGGGTCTTAGTGGACAACAGGCTCAACATGGGTGACCAGTGTGCTGCACCAGCACAGAAAGCCAGGAGGATGCTGTGTTGCATTAACAAGGGCATCACTAACAGAAGCTGTTGTCCCACTCTACACAACACTGGTCAGACCATACCTTGAGTACGGTGTACAGTTTTGGTCTCCACTACACCAAAAAGATGTGGACAGGCTGGAAAGGGTCCAGAGAAGGGTCACAAGAATGATCAGAGGGCTGGAAGACCTGCCATATGAAGAAAGGCTGGAAAGCTGGGGATGTTCAGCCTTGAGAAGAGAAGGCTTAGGGGGGACCTTATCACCATGTCCCAGTAGCTACCTAAAGAGTAGCTACTAAGAAGACAGTGGCTCCCTTTTTACAAGGAGTCACGGAGAAGACAAAGGGTATAAGCTACTCCTGGAGAGATTCTGATTGGAGTCCAGAAGAAAACTCTTCCCCATTTTAACAATTGAACATTGTAATAATCTCCCAAGGGAAGTGGTCTATTGTCCTACATTGGGCTGTTTTAAGATCCAGCCTGACAGGCTGCTGGGACATCTAATTTAAACTCTACTTTTAGCTGGATAGGTTTGATAGATCACCCTTGAGGTCCCTTTCAACTTCATATTCTATGATCTGGGGATCGTTTCCAGGACATCTCAGCCCTCTGCCCAGCCCAGCCTATGAGTATCCTGAGTTCACAGAAGTACAATCCTAAGGCTGAGCATACTTGGGAAGCCAGTGCCCATGGCTCTGCCTGTTCCATATATATGCAGGCCCCGTACTTGCTCCCACGGTTCCAGGCAGGCAGTCTGGACAGCCAGAGACAGATTTCCCTCACAGCAACTGGAACACATGGCCCCTTATACTTTTGCTGTGAGGAGTCTGGCTCCGCTTTCCCTGAAATCTATCTTTAGGTGCTGAAAACAGCAGCCCTAACACCACATCCCCATCTCTCCTGGCTGGCCAAACCCTGCTCTTTCTCCTTGCATGCCCTTTACACACAGAGTGTTTATACACAATTTCAGAAGTACTCTTTACTGTCTTTGCAGTTTCAAAACCTGTAGAGTTACAATGCATTGGCTGACCGCAGACCTCGCATATCTTTGTCACTGTGTTTTGAATATTTTTAAGGCAACAGGCCTTAACAAGAGGCTGCCTGAGAAATTACCACCCCTCTTTGCTTAGAGAAATACAGGAATGCTGCTCTTTGAAACAATGAGACCTGACAAACTTGTTCAGATGTCCTTTCTGAGGACGTCTCACTTCGCTCAGTTCACTCCCAACATCTGTAAGCTGGAGTTGAAACTTCTCTGAGATCAGGCCACTACAGTAAATACCTCACAAAGCTGGATTCAAAATGAACCCTATTGTGTGAGATACTCTAATTAAAGACAAGGATTGGATGCTAAAGGAAAGTTAAATGCCAACTAAAGCAAGCTTTTCCATGCTTCAGACTTGTTTAGACTGACACAGTTCTGATGGATGGCTTCAGTGAGCTCCATGAGTAACTGCATTTAGGTACCAGCAAGCCTCCACGTTGAGGCTTACAGGACTGCTGTCTCACACATCTCTCTTCCTTGCACTTAAGCCAAGACTAGTTCTTTGTCAGGCCTTTCTGCTTCAGCTGTTTGCAATTAATCCTTGGGCATGGGAAAATGTGGTAAGCCCAGTGAGTGCAACCAGAGTAATTTGAACTCACGGAGCATTACGAACTAATTTCCATGCTGAAACTCACAAGGTGTTTGAGTAAAAGCAAAAGATCAGTACCTTATAATTACTCATGGAAAAGAGATTGCTTGAGTAACTGAAGAAACTAAAGAAGCAATAATCTAACAGCCTAACACAGGTCAGAAAAATGTCCTTTCTGAAGATAGTCCAGGTTCTGGGACAAATGGTGGTAGCTCTGTGTGGAGACAAAGAAATCAGCCATTGCACAAGTGCAGGACAGAAATATAGTCTTTTTTAAACTGTTTATTTTTTTTAGAAATTGGAGCAGAGCCAATTAAGATGAAAAATAACACTTTACATTTCTGTGACACCTTCTACCCCACGGGCTCCCAACACAACCGGCAAATTTAACAAATTGCAGGACATTATCTACCGTACACCAAAATAATTGTATCTGTCGCTGAAGGGATCCCCACCGGAGTAGAAAGCATTATCTGTTTAGCAGGTTAGATCTGCTGTGACAAACACTACACCTAAGCAAAGCCACGGAGAGAGTCTAATTGTCAACAACTGGAACTGGCACTGAACCCAGGATTAAGCAGTTGTTGGGAAAAGTCTGCTAGTATTTATCCAGTTATCACTGGTGTTGAAGACTTTATTACAGATCTTGCAGACTTGCCATGCCCAGGGAAGCCATTCTCACAAGCCAGCTCCTTGGGGCACCCACCTCAGCATGAAGTGCCTTCACAGTCCATAGTCCCTCTCCTTGCAAATCTGGAGTGTTACATTCATTGGACAGGGAAAGAGAAGAGATTTACTGTAAACATCCAGGCACAGACAGATTCAGTAGTCAATCAAGAGATGCCCCACATTTCAACAGCTTTCATCTGAGCCTTCACCAAGGTCATCTTCTTCCCTAAATATAGGCACTCCAGAAGAAAACAAACCCACAAGTCATTACTTCTGGCAACACAACAAGGTTCAAAAGTGTTTCACATTCAATAGAAGATCCACAAGTGCTGACTCCTAGGGAATAGGGAGTCTAACAACAGGCTGCCTAAATAGCTCCTTGGGAATCTGTAAGCACTAGCAATACAGGGTAACAAGGCAGGCTAAGTTCAGTGTACGTTCAAGATTATTATCTAGAAGGCAAAGGAAGCAGAGTCACGCAAAATCTCCTCCAGGCTACAGATTCAGAGGGATGGGAACAAGTTGCACACCCCTGCTCTCTCAGTCATGTCAGCCTCATGTCTCAGTCTTTCAATTAATTATGGCCATATTGTGATCACCAAGGCTATGACCACTGGAGTGCAAACCAAGATGAGCACAGCAAAATTATTTTAAAAAGCCCAATTACACAAGCCAACATTGAAAAACAGACAGAAAGAAGTGTAACAAGAAATATATAGCCATTGAACTGGTATCTCTTCCCTCCAAAGCTAAATGAAGGAGTACCCAAAGCCCTTTCCAGATTTGCTGTTGGACAAAAGACTGACTGACAGCCAACAGTAACACATGTTCATTTTGAGATGGCAGAGAAGCATGACTGGAAATGTGTTTTGAGCTGTAAAATCATGGAATCATATCGGCCAGAAAATACCTTTAAGGTCATTGAGTTCAACTATTAGGCTAAATGTATAAAGCCCACCACTAAACCATCTCCCTAAGCTCCACATATACATGACTTCTAAATAGTACAGTGATGTCAATTGACTCACCTCCCTGAGATGCCTGTTCCAAGGCCTGATGACTCTTTCAATGAGGTGTTTCATAATGTCTAACCTAAACATTCCCTGGAGCAACATTTTCTTCTATCACTTGTTTCTTGTGAGAGAAGACCAACATCCACCTCCTTAAGGAACAGAGAAATTACAAGTGGGAACAGAATAATATGCTAATAAGCAACATGAATTAATTCAGCAGCTCATCTCTTCCACCACTTTAAAATAGCTACAAGCCTGATCCAGGACTTAACCTTAGGACTATTATAAACTGCAGTTCAAACAGTCAATGCCATCCTACTGGTCATCTGACAATTCTGAAAAGTCTCACATATTTCACATGGTAGCTGAAACATTTTAATGGCAATGGAAATCAAAAAGTTAGTTTGAGACAGGACAGTTTGTCATGTGAATGAAAGAACTGTAGAAACCTAAGGGTCTGGAAGAACTCTCAAGAAATTTTCCAGGTCTCAGGAACAAATAGACATCACAGAAAACCAACAAATTTTCAACTGCTGAACCTTTAAATTTCTATTTAAACTTTATGATATGAATGAATAAAGCTAACACCAAGGTATGTGTTAGACTCAACCCCAGGATTAGAATGCCTGTCTCACTGTTGAAGTTTGCTTGCAAGAGACAAAGAAGAAAGTAACAGCACTGCTTCTCCAGGATACACCTTATGTATAGGCCACCTCACTAGAGGGAGTGTAAAGATGTACAGTCTTGACTTCTTCTCTTCCCCACTAACAGAGGGCACATGTTAATTCAAATAGTGGAAATTAATTGTGCATTTATCTTCTCTTTCTACTTTGTTTATGCCCTTGCTTACTGTCACTCAGGGGGGGAAAGCTGGAGGTACAAGAGATGGTGGTCCATGCTGTAACAGGACCTTCAGCATAATTCCCATCTCTTTCTCCCAGCCTTCGTTCCCTTACTCATCTCTGCTATCCCCTTATTCCACCACAGAAATGTGCTCAGCCATGTCTTTTCATCCTGCTTACTGTCACTCGGGAGGGAAAGCTGGAGGTACAAGAGATGGTGGCCTCTGCTATAACAGGATGTTCCAGCATAATTCCTATCTCTTTCTTCCATCTTTCATTCCCTTATTCATCCCTGCTATCCCCTTATTCCAACAGGAATGTGCTCAGCCATGTCTTTTCATTCTGCAGTCATCCTTTCCTTTCCTAGAGTACTTTCTGTGGAAGGGAAAACAGAGTCAAGATCCACTCCCACCCTCATTCCTCAGATGAGGACATTAATTTTCTCAGGTACAGTACAGGTACAGTTTTACCCATGTCTTACAGTCTTCACAGCTTTTGAAGCTTCTGCCTCTCAGGAGAGAGGCTTCATTACCAAGCTGCAGCTTGATTCTCAGATCAATGGTTTTGCTGTGCCGCCAACCATGCAAACAGCCCTCAAATTAGTTGTTTGACAAAATTAATGTAAACAAACCACAGTATTTTTGCTTTTAACACTCATTTTGGTTAAAAAACACATTTTCTGATACTGGAATTTTCCACAGAGAAGATATTCTGATGTATCAGTAATTCAAGTTTTCCTCCGGCCCCATTAAATCACAAAGTTTGAGCCTCTATCAGCCCAACTTTTGCTGTCAAAGTCATGGCAGTGGCAGCCACACAGGCATTTTTTTTGTTGCACTGTTACCTTCTACTGAAATGTTCCATTTCTGGTCAAAGGTGATTTGTTTCTATAAGTAGAAACATTTTCACACTTTAAATGCGTAAAACACAATCCTTTTGTGTAAAAAGCTAGAGAATTTTATCCTGGAACGTAAAAGCGTCAAGGTCCTGTCAGCGGTTACAAAGGCTGTTGGTCATGAGGTTAAAGAAAAGAAACCTAAACTTGATATTTGATCCCTCCCTAATTCAAGCATGTGAACAAGGAAGCCTCACAGGTCTTCAGGTTCTGTGTGCGACAGGAAGGAAGAATATGCTTGTATGTAAAGTATCTAGGACCAGCTTGTCCTTGAAAAGCCAGAGGGACACATGTACACGTTAGACAACAGCCATGCCACCACCTCAATGTCCTAGCCCTGAACACTTAGCAGAAAATGGTCTGCCCTGTAAGTGCTGGATCCAAGGGACCCACCACGACACCTAACAGAGCTCTGATGGTCCCTGGTGATATGGTGACATCGGTAATGTGTTCACAGGTAGTGGTCTGTGGTGTTCTGATTATGGTGCTTTGCTGAGTACAGTGGTAAGAGTACGTGTGATGTGACCTTCTTCAGCTTTGCCCTGGTGGGTAGCTCCTCAGTGATCAGAGACCATTTCCAGTGCTGCTGGTCCCTTCGTTGTGATCTATTCCCACCAGCCAGCTCTCAAACCAGGGTAACTAAAATCCAATTACCATTAAAATTAGGAGTATGAGATAGTAAAGAATTTCAGCAGCTCTCAAGAAGTACTGTGAAGCCAATGCATAGCAATTTCCTCAGCCATTTTAGGGGTAGAAATCACACATAAAATTGTCCTAAAAGAAACCTAGAATAAAACACAATTTAAACTGCCAACACCTTTAAAATATTGTTTAGACTCTTGTCTTAAATATTTTGAGGACCCAATGCAAATATAAAACCTCACTCACAAAACAGAAGCAATAGTGTGCAGTAAGAGAATTAGATAAATAACAATACAGGTATCTTAAAATGAGACAAAACCTGAATTTCATTTTTGCTCTCAAAATAATCCAGGAATAATTCCTTCTAGGTGACAATTTGACATGTGAATCTGAGACAGGTTTTCAAATGCAAGTGCTAAAATGAAAGAAAACCAAACTCAGATTATCTAAGCTTTCCTTCAAGCAGGATTTTCTGTGATTTTTCAAATTTCAATCCTGCTCCAGAAAAAATATAAGAAACACAATTCGGAAGAAACACCTTAGAAAAAGATTCAGTACTGAACAGTCACACCCACTGCAGAAGAAACAACAAAAAAAGGGTCCTCAAAACCCTGTTCTTCACTTCACCATTCAGTCTCTGGTCTATAATCTCTTTGTTGTCATGGATCAAGCTCATTTTTGGACTTCTCTTAGTCTGACACCACATGAGTTTCTGTAATCCCTATGCCATCTGGTACGGAAACCATCAGGGTGCACTTATCTTCTTCAGCAAAATAGATATTGCTGAAAACACAGCATTTCACCAAAATCAAACATTTAAGATAAAAACTCTTACCTAAGTGTGGAGCTTACAAATAAAGAGAATTGAATACAATGAGGGAAGTTGGGATGGTAGTCAGGTGTTGGGGCATCTGCGACCAGCTGGTGTCCTCCTTCCCTTTGCAACAAGAACAAACAAGACCAGCTGCTTCCAGAACTTGTCCCAGCAACGTGTTCTCTGAGAAAGAACTGAAGCTTTGCTTCCTCTAGAAAAAAAACCAATGTAAAAACTTTGAAAAAACATTTTTTTCCACAAACATGCAGGGTAAAGAAATAAAAGGGAGTAAAAAGAATGAGGGATAACCAGAGTGTAAAAGTAGCTGTCAGCACTACGTAGTTTCTGGGATCTTCATCTCTTCCCCAAAAGGCAAAAGGCAGAGAAAGCAGCAGATGGAATAAGATATTAAAACAACAGGCTAAAAGGAGATTTTTATCAGAAGATGTGGTGAATTTCAGGGGGCTACTCTCAGGTTTATTTCAGCTATATCTGAAACAGGGTGTACATTTCTTAATACAGGGTTTACATTTTTAATAACAGGGTTTATACTCCTTTTAAATAGAACAGGATTTTTGAAACCGCAATCTGATGTTTAAGTGTTACAGAACATTTTGGATTAAACTAAAGGGGGTAGTAATAGGACCAGGAATAAAGGGTATACACTTGAACATAGCAGGCTGTACCTCAGCATGAGGAGAAACTTCTTTACTGCAAGGGTGACAGAGCATTGGAACAGGCTGTCAAGAAAGGTTGTGTAGTCTCCTTTAGAGACTATGAAATGCTGCCTGGATACAGTCCTATGTGACCTAGTCTAGGTGATCATGCTTTGTCGGGACGTTGGACTAGATGATCTCTAGAGGCCCTCTCCAACCCCTAACATCTGTGACTCTAAAGCTCTAAGCAGGTCAGTTTACACCCTGTACACACATCGAGTTCTTGCATGTGTCTGCACACATACACGTGCTTGGGGAAAAGTTAATTTCTATTAAAAAGAAACATTTTCTAATATGGTGAATCCTTCTCACTGATGAAGTTAAGTGTGCCTTGACTGACCACTTCTTCTGGCAACTGCAATATTTAACTTTCCATTGGACTGTTCAGCTCAAGAGAACGCTGGCCTACAGCAGAGATGCTCTTCCAGAAACATAATGGGGGGTTAGACTGTAAAAATAAGTTTGCTGCAGTTAAAATCAATAACTATAGCTGCAGGGATAGCAGGGAAACAGTATTATATTCTTCAGTTCTAGTCTTCTTTTTAAGCTTTTCCCAATGGTCCCAAGTATTCTCCCCATCAGAAAAGGAACTAAATGTTTCATTGTCAGAGGGCCACTAGCAGCAAGGCTTAAACATTTCACATTTAAACATTTGAGGTTTAAACATTTTACTACAACAGCTATACCTCTATCTGAACTAGTTTCCAGATGAAGTGATTTGAACAGTAAGAAACCAAACATTCAGGGATAGAAAAGATCCAGTTAGGTCACCCAGTTCTCTCTTGCCCACTCCATCAGCCAAAAACATGTATTGCCATCTTTCAAGGACTAACTAGAACTGTTCACTTTTATCACTGCGATGCAAGAAGATTTCATCAAATTTATTTCAGAGGAACCAAAGCAGCCAGTGCCTAATCCAGACTCTGTCAGGCAGACAGCCTAAGCTTGTGAGCTCTCAGGGATGTTTGCATCCCTGCCAGAAACATAAAGTTAATGTTGAAGAGATGGATGAATACACCTCTTGTAGCACCACAGCAATGCTGTAGCTATGTAAGTATGAGAGGGGAAAAATCCTACTCTCAACTGGCAAGATCTGCCATGGGGTTTTTTGTTATTAATAAAATAAAAATAAAGTCTCATGTCACTTCTTCCATCTCAGCCTAGTAAAGTGAAATGATGGCAACGTTGGATGTATGATAGAGATGAGAAGTTCAGTTTTGTTATTCACTCTGTCAGTTTCTCGTTTCGCCATTAGGACCCAAGTAACAAATCTCTTTCCTTAGTTCATGGAACCATATTCTGCTGTTATATCACAGGCATCATTTGGACTCGTATATTTGTGTTAGCGTTGTGAGAACAAAATCGATCTTCATATATTCATTACAAACAGAGCTTTATTCTATTTTCACATTTCTGACAGGAGCTATTTTTGGGCACAAATCACTACCTGTTAACCTTTTCTTTAAGAATATTGTGCTTTCTTTTTCTGTGTTTCACTCTGCTCGCTTTATTCCCTACCTCATTTCTGAACTTAGAAGTCTGCCTAACACAGAGCTGTTCCCATCAAGTCCCTGCTGGGGTTTGGGGCCTTGCAGTAGCTAACAGTCCTGACAGAAATTGAGAGTCAAGCATCAGTTCTGGAGGAAACACACCTTCTGGGAAGCAACAGACCTTGAGCAGAGATAGAAACTCCTGCAAAAGTGGATATTTGGGCTACTATGGTTGACTGCCAAAAGCACTGAATTAGAAGTTCCTGCAGAGTAATGCTGTGTGCTAGAAAGCAAAAGTCTGATTGCTTGCTCAGGGCTTCTGAATTTCCACACAAAGGTTAGATAAACTTGTGTCAGTGCTGCCGGCCAACTGATCCCAGGATCTCTCAGGATATCTGCTATGCTGCCCTACATCTATATTCAGTGCCTGGAAAACAGCACCAGTGAGATCTGCCTAGGTCAGTTTTCATACAGAGAGAGCACAGTAACAATCCATGTCCTGAGAGAATGGTTTTGGCAACTTGTCAGTGCAGAAGAAAGGTCTTACATTCAGCTACAAGAAACTGACTGTGCAACTACAGAAAGAAGTTGGTACAGCCTATGTTTCATGGCCTTGCAGATTTTAAAAGTGAGACAAAAACCCTCAGAGAACCCTCCCTCTCCAGGTAGCTTTCACAAAGAAACTCTGAGAGCAGCACAGACACAGCTCCAAAGTGCAAAAGGATTAGACACTGTCCAATGCATTCATTGGATTAGGATGAATGAAATCATAGCTAGCTAGGGTTGAAGAACTACTAAAGTAAAGATTAATGTGCTTTCCCCTCTCAGATGTTCTACTTTGTCAGACCTGCTAGGCTGGTGGGGAAGGCCAGAGGCATTCCCATGAGTAGTTGGTCTTTCAGGATCTGTAAATCATAGATAGTCATCTACCCAATTCATTCTTCACTGTTCAATCACTGGGATCTAAAGAGAGACCAAAATATTCTGGTCAAATATCCCAATTTGGGATGTAAAAACTTGGATTACTACATCCTCAGCTATCATCTCAATCTCTGTGACGGGAATACCTCCCTCATGCCTTGAACAAGCTAGTCCTTAATATCACCAACTTCCAGTTCCTTTTCTTCTCCTTCATCTCACCATATCACTTAGGTTTCTTTTCTTGAGCTTCAAGCTGCTAATCTTGGCTCTGCCTGCAGGTTTAACTTTCTTGTCTTGCATAGCTCTCATCTCTGTACTTTCTTAAAATTAAGCAATTTCCTCAGAAGTCTGAGCCAAGCATTTGCATCTGTGTTTTATCACAGCAAGGTCTTGGACCACAAACAGATGAATCTTTCAGAAACAGTGTTATGGCTCTAGGGTCAGGGCTGTAAAAGGTAACTGAAAGGGACTGAAGTTCCAGGTGAAATGGCCAGCAATTAAGCCTTTGAAAAGCTAGCCAAAAATGGCTGTCAGGTAAGTAAAGGGAGAGGAAAAAGTGAAAAGAGAAGATAAATTGCCAATTATCTGGGCTGGTAGACAGAAGAGAAAGTCATTGCACGGCTGAATCATAAGAGAAAAAAAGCAGAGCACATACAACCTCTATCTGACTATAACAACATAACAGAGATGAGAAAATAAGGAATAGGAGGAAATATGGTTAAAATAGGAATAGGCAAAGACTATTCAAACACAGGATCTAACATATCTTTGTGTCTTTCCTTGCTGCTCTTCAGAAAGCAGCCATCTCACACATGAATCTCCCACAAAGGTTTTTTATATAGGGCTTATAATGGAATGACAGAAACCCCTCTGCTTTCTGTTTCCTCTTGGCTGTGGATAAAGTACAGAGACTTGAAACACTCCCATGTATGTTTTTAAGTTCCAGTTTTTCTCTTGGCTGAATACTACATAAAGATCACACAGATAGGGATCTATCAGCTAGGGTGTAGTTTGGTGCCACCAAACTATTTGCATCCAAAACTGGGAGATTGCTAGAGTATTTCAGGCTCTCCGGATTCCAGTGACATCAAACAGTAAAAAAAACTATTCTTGCACAGGCAGATGAATGTCTATTATCCTAAAAGACCATCTGGCCATGGGAATGCCTGTAAGAAAGCAGGAAAGCACCAACACCTGCCTATCACCACAGCCTTGTGAATTCCTGACTCAACTAAGCCACAAAAGTGCTCACACTTTTGTTCCTGGTCCCCCACCTATCCATATCTCCTTTTTAATACATACTGACACAGAGTAATTTGCAGCTGAGGTAGGCTACAAGTCCAGGTGCAGCTGCTCAGTTAATTCTAACACAATAGACTGTGATAACCAGGTCAGCTGCAGTTGCTCCTATTTGGGCAGGGACACAACATAGACCCTTGAGAGCCTGTTTCCACCCTCTGCTCTTGGGTGCAGCTTGTGGTTCCTCCTCTCTGCTTCAGGAAGCTCTTACTAGCTAAGTGTGGCCACAAACGCCTGCTCAATGGCTGTCACAGGAGCTCAAACAGACATTGCCTAAGTTGGCTTCAACCTCCCAACAACAGGATAACTTATTCCAGTGTCTAATTGTCACAGACCCAAGACAGAAGCCCAAGACCCATATGCCTTCTTAACACTGTATTTCAGACCAAACTTTTCAGTGTAAGCAGCACCTACACAACCACACATCAACTGGAGCATTTACTACATGAACATCTTGTTTAAATTTGCTGTTACTGTTTCACTATGATCTGATGATAACCGCAAGATTTATTGCTCATACCAATTATTAGTCTCGACAGATTTGTCATGTACTACAGTCCCTTCCCAACATAAGCATTTCATCACCTCCTGATCACCACTGTCAGAGAATCCTGGAGAGACTCCTGCTTTCTCCACAGGATTTCTCAACACTTACATCTGAGCCCACAGCTGCTCTACATCCACCTGATGGAAGTGGTCACATCTGGAAATGAAATGTGAGCTGATACTTCATGACTGCTTCTGGACATGGTGATTCTTAGTGATGTCATGCATCTCACAAAAAGACTGTAGGCAAAATGCATCACACGCAGAACTGAAAACAAGAACTGAAGTAAAAGGAGTTGATGAAGGCATTTCCTTTCTTCCTCTGTGGCAATAAAAATACAGCCACTGACCCACTTTAACAGTTGGCTTGTGAAAAGAAGTTCTACCATGAAACCTCTGAAAGTGTGGAACTGCTTTTTGGTTTATAAAATTTACTATAATGATTATGAAGTATTTTTGCTTACAAGTGGTAACCATGGTGCCAGAAAACTGCTGTTTACCTTTACAAATGATGCTACAGAAACATGTCCTGAAAATCTTTGGGCTTCATATTATAAGAAATAGATACCTAGCAAATTGGACAGATGTTAGCAGAGCGGTGGATATGGTCAATCTTGACTTCAGTAAGGATTTACCACAGTGTCACATAGCATCCTCACAGCCAAATGGAGGCAGTGTGGAATGGATGATTGGGTAGTGAGGCGGGTCATGAACTGGTTGCAGGACAGAAGCCTGAGAGTAGTGGTCAATGGGACAGAGTCTAGTTGGAGGCCTGTATCTGGTGGGGTCCCTCAAGGATCAGTACTGGGACCAGTCCTCTTCAATCTATTAATTAATGACTTGGATGAGGGATTAGGGTGCACTGTCAGCAAGTTTGTTGATGACACAAAGCTGGGTGGTGTCGCCAACATCCCAGCAGACTGTGTTGCCATTCAGCGAGACCTGGACAGGCTNCTAGGTGATCCTGCTGTGGAAGGGGGATTGGACTAGATGATATTTTGAGGTCCCTTCCGATCCCTAATGATTCTGTGATTCTATGAAATTAAACCTGGAGTTTAGGTATATTTTCCCAAACTATATTTTTATTGAGTGCTTATCCTGGCAAATAAATTACATGATTAACAGAGGTTAAAAAACCCCCATGGCTAAACATTCACTGGTTTGGAGATTCTGGAAAGAAGTGTAAAAGCAGATGTTTTGTAGTTCTTGGACAGAAGTATACAAGCAGGGTTTCTGAATATGAGCATGTTAGCTGCTGCTTATCCTTCACATTTCATAGAAAGCAAAGGATTTCCAAAAACAGTATGTTTATTGCATAGATTTGTCTTCTATCCAAGGGATCGGTTAGACCTTCAGGATATTACCACTCTAGTAAAAACCCTTTAAAACATGCTAGCATACATTAACTAACAGTTTTTCAAGATACTTTAAACTTTCAGGGTCTTTCCTTAGTGTAAAGAACAAGGAAAGTCTGTTAATGAAGTTCCTGCTGTTCTGTTTGTAAGGTCTAGCATAAAACTGTTTTAAAATCATAGAATCATTAAGGTTGGAAGAGAAGTCCAATCATCAACCCAATGCTTCCCTGCTCACTAAACCATATCCCCTGGGGCCACATCTATGTTTTCTGAACACCTTCAGGGACATCAACCCCACCACTGGACAACCTGCTCTGATACTTGACTACTCTTTCAGTTAAAAAATTTATCCTGATGTCCAACCTAAACCTCCCCTGGTGCAACTTGAGGCCATTTCCTCTTGGCTTATCACTAATGACTTGTGACCAACCCCCACCTCTCTGCAGCCTCCCTTCAGGTAGTTGTAGACAGAGATGAGCTCCTTGCAGCCTCCTTTTTTCCAGACTAAATAACCCCAGCTCCCACAGCCACTTGTAATAAGGCCTCTTCTTCAGTCTCTTCACCATCCTTGTTTGTTTTTGCATCCACTCCAGCACCTCAATGTCCTTCTTGTATTGAGATGCCTAAAACTGAACCCAGTGGTCAAGGTAAGTCCTCACCAGTTTATTACATTCATGAAAAGGTATTACATTTGCCTACTGCTGTCTATTCATGCATAGATGGAACTGTTCATGCAAAGCAGTATGACCCAGCTACATATGATAGATTTATGGTGATTCCATCTGGCTACAAAGAGATGCTGAAATTAACCTGTGAATAGTGAAGAGACAAGAGATGGAGAGAGCACTGGCTTCTCCCATAGTAAAATGTCTGCCACATTATGCTGTTTAAACAGTGCTGCTATTCAGGAGGGATTATTCATAAATGGCACCTTACATACCACACGGTCTGTCCTTTAAAAACCTTAGGTAGATGACATATATCCTACCTTAGAAAACAGGCTTCTGCAATACTTCACATCCCAGCATTAATGGCATGTTCTTGTCCATCAGAGGCAAAACCCTGAACAGCCTAACCTTAAAAGCCTGTGGGTAAATGAAGGACAGAATCACTATAGATTTACCATATCTAGAAATGTGTTAGCATCCTAGAAATTATTTTAATAAATTAATTTCTACAGACATATTTGATTGTGTAAGTACTTTTTCCATTTGACGTGCCTGCTTAAGCAGTCTGCTAAGCTATCTTCCAAAACATATTGGTAGATATTTTATGTATTTAATCTGTTGCTGGCTTTTCCATTTCCTACCCTGGCTAAACATTTTAAACGCTTAATACGGCTTCTTACATATAACACAAAAAGTCAGTAATGCAACTAACCAAGAGCTCTTTATTTGGATTATTGCAAACAGAAATACATTTTCAATTAATGTTTTCCAGGAGACACAGATTATATGGGAAATCTACATTTTAAACAAATTTTATAAAACAATCAAACAACAGGATTTCATTTCAGGTTGGCTCATACAGAAATGAGTGTAGATGATTTACTTTCTGGCAGTTAATAGAACAGGAAACTTTCTCCCTTTGCTGCAGAGGAAATATACTCGTCCATTGCAAGTTTATTTTTGGCATAACTGCCTGATTTGGGGGAGTCACACAAAAGTAGATGATTCACAGGCAAATTATTTTGGTAAGGAAATACAAAGACTTTTTTTTTAAAAGGACACTTTTCTCCTTGACCATCCCTTCAAGGCACTCAAAATGGAAAAATCCAAGTAAATACTGAAGTTACAAAGTGCCTTGGGAGATGTCAGTAATTTGAGTCATACACAGTTTATGAACTCTAAAGTATTAAAATATCTTGCTGAGCATGCAAATATTTCTACAGTTATGAATTCTTGATTTCTAAGGAATTTGATTCCCAGGAAAAAACATCTTGAATCGTGAACATTTCATATCAGCAAAGCTCTGTATGCAAATATCAGACTTTCTTGTGCAATTCCAAATTGCAGGGAATTCCAAATGCTGCTTAGCTCTCGAAATTGACTGCTTTGGTCTGAGAGATTTCTAGAGCATACATCAGGTGAAGGTAATTATTTTTTCTGTTAGAAATTCTTCTGCTAACACTGTCTGATTATGCTTCAATGTAAAGAACATTTCCTCACCCAGGCTACTACTCAGATACAACTGCAGCTTCCTGGAGTTGGGATTTCCATGTATCACTCTGTACATCTGAGAAACCTTCTAAAGAGCAAAAGCAGTTTGGCATCTGGAATTCTGTTGGGTCTGCTGTCCATGAAATTATTTTCAGTCAAATAAATGAGTGAGTCTAATGTCTACTGTTTCTAAAAAGTACTCTTGTGTTTACCCATAAGGACACAGTGGATTCCACAGCCCAGCCTAGCAAAGAGTTTATGTGATCCAAAGGTAAAGCACTCACCAAAGTTGTTTTCAGTCCCATTTTTCTCACTATGATATAAATCTGAGCATATCAAAACAACCTTGTCACTATCACAGTGATGACTCCCAAAAATGAGCTGATGCTTGCATATCACTAAATAAAACCTGGTAAACTGTTCTATGACTGTTAAGCTAAGACTAATTTCTTCACCAACAGCCCCTGGGCTCCAATGAGAAGCAAACAACATTGATCTTAATCAGATCAGACACCAGCTTCTCTCAACTCTATCTCAAAGTCCATTTGATTTCATGCTTCATTATAAAATCAATTAATTGTTGCATTGCCTACTCATTTCCAATGTTATTTAGAAATTATATATAAAATATATAAAAGATAGCAGGCAGGCAGGAATTTTTGTACTAGCTCCATACACCATACACTGTTTTTAAAAGAGGTAGCACATAGAAACCAATGCCATGAGCAATTTCAGCTGATCATCTAAAATGATCAATTGTAGGAGCCAGCAGGCATTTCCTCCACACCTAAAAGCTCTGCTTTCACAGTCTTCGACAAAAGGAGAAATGGCATTCACAAATCTACCCTCAGCAGCACCTTTTGCCAGGGAACTCACACTTCCCTCCAGAATTGCTCAAATTTCTTAGAACTGAAATATTTTCAGTGCAGAGAAGGATTTTAAAAGCTGGAACTAATAGTGGAGCATCATTAACGAGGGCAGACATTACAACATGCTAGACATGAGTAAAATTTAGGCCACAAAGAGGCTTTTTTTTTTACTTAGCAATAATTTAGCTTTACAAGCAACTTGGAAATTTGTGTAGACATGCATGGAAAATTAAATCATTCACTTCAGCATGAGTTTGCAAATGAAGTTTATTTTAATGAAGTTATTTTTAGTTTATTCTATCAAGTTTTTCATTTACATCTAAACTCAGTAAAACACTTATGGAATCACAGAGTCATCAGAGTTGAAGAGGATCTCAAGAGATGATCAAGTCCAACGCCCCCCACCAAAGCAGAAGTGCCTGAAGCACATTGAACAGGGCTGCAAACAGGCAGGATTTGAGTAATTCCAGAGAAGACGACTCCACAACCTCTCTGAGCAGCCTGTGCCAGGGCTTTGTGACTCACACTGCAAAGAAGATTTTCCTTATTTCTACATTAAACTTCCCGTGTTCCAGCTTGTGCCCAGTGCTCCTTATCCCATCACTGGGCATAACTGAAAACAGTCTATCACCATCTTCCCTACAGCCGCCCTTTAGGTATTTATAGGTGTGGATCAGGTCTCATTTTTCTCTTCTCAAGACTATCTTTACTAGTAAGAAATAGATTTTAGGTCTTATCATTGAATCAATGTCATGGAAGCTTTTAACTATTGAATAAGCAGTAAAATAATACACACTTCTTTGAGTCTAAAGCCCTGGGTAAGTCACAGAGCACACCTGACCACCTTGGGACATCCACAAAGACAAGCCACTTGCCTTTCTCAAGCAGGACATCTTCATGTCAATGTGATCAACTCCACAGACTTGATTTCTGTTAGGCAAGTACTCTGGAAAGTATTCAAAGGAGATGCATTAATCTCATGTCTTCTCATCAGGGTCTCATTTCTACTCATTCCTAGAAGGTGATTCTTATACAAACACTGTATTTCAAGTTTCTTCACTACTACTCTGTCTTCCTTTCCCAGTACAAAGCCCTACCACTCACATTTACTCACACCGCATTACTCATGAGAAATTGCCTTATCAAATTTGCCCAGCTAATGAAAGCTCCAAGTTCATAAGTTGAGGTCACATGAGGAGGACCATGCCTTGTGGCAGACACTTCCCTGTGAATGGGATGAGTACACTGCAATGCTTGTCTGCTGCTAAGGAACCTGCTTTCAAAGGACATGTTTCCACCAGCAAAATGTGATAGGTCTCTAGCTTTTGAAAGATGGAAGTGTTATTCCTCTGAAGCATGCAGAATACAAGTGAAACAGCCTCACCAAATTATCGACAGTTTCCATTGACTTGGATGGGGATTTAATAATTTTAAAATTTGAACTATGTGCTACCAGGAAACATTATTTACATTTCAATTTATTATTTCTCCAAGCACATAAGCCTAATACAGCTGGATTAGTTACTCAGCAGTCATTGTTCTCTTTGCTTGAAAGATGGCTGAATCTAGAATTAAGTAAAATATGTCTTCTGAAAAATCTACTTACAACAGTACTTTCACAAATTTCCATAGGTGAGGTCAGTTGCATATGGTGTTGATAAGCTGAAGAATGACATTTCCTTATGGCCATGGAAAGGATGTCACTTAGGAGTAAGCCTAACTTAATCAACAACAGGCCAGATTGTTCTGCCATTTCTGTTGTGTAGGAATCAAGTCTTGTGCTTAGGGCAAAAGGTCATAGGAAGTGCTAAAGAAATTGAGATCATGCAAGACCACCCTGGAATAAGTCCTAAATTTGCATAATATACTTAGGTAACAAAACTCTTCCCAGAGGACAGCAAAAGACTTCAGTTTTAGATTCTCAATTCTGGCAGGCACACCTGCACCAAATCATCACAGTTCTGGGCACCCCAGTAGAAGAAAGGTATGGACTTACTGGAATGACATCAGCCCAGGGCCACAAAGATGACTAAGGGGCTGAAGTGTGTTTCATACATTGAGAGGCTGAGAGAGCTGAGGATATTCAGCCTGAAGAAGGGAAAGTTAAAGGGATCTTACAAATGCAGAGAGACAACTGAGGGGAGGGAGGTGAAGATAGGGGAACCAGTCTCTGCTGAGTGGTACCAACAGACAGAACAAGAGATAACAGATATGTGTTAAAGCACATGAAATTCCATCTGTCACTGGTTGATCAGCAGATGAGATCTGGAGCTGAGCTTAACTAATTGGTTTAGTTGATGTGCTAATAAGCTGAAACAAAAAAAGCCCCAATAAGAAGAGTTCAAAACCACTTACAAAGTTGCAGGCAAAAACAAAGATTGGTTTGATTTGGAGAAAAACAACAAAACATATTTAATTCTCATGATGTAAAAACCTCAACACAAACACATATGCATAAATGGTCTGAGCTGTTACCTCCTGCCCCTCAGGAGGAAGAAACATCTAGCAGTCCTACTCATCACAGAAATGTGGTGTTGAGCATGGCTTTTCTGTCCTCAGAGACAACAGTTTCTTTAAGGATAAATTCTGTGCTGTGTTCTCAAGAACAATGCTTTACTCCAGTGCATCATCTCCCACTAGCTACAAACAGGATTCTCTTTCTACATTTCACCACACCATGGACATGCAGACAAATTTCTCTGCTGACACCCAAGGTTCCAAACTCCCACTCTCTCCATCACCACACTCCAGGGTACAAGATGGCTGCTAGTGGTGTGCTCAGCTCCAGCGCTAAATGCTGCTTCTCCAAACAGAAAAGCTTTATGCACACAGGAGACTCGTCACAACTGTTCTTCCCCTCTGCTTATTTGCAGAGGTGCTGATTGACCAAAACTGAAGCTGGGGAGAACATAGAGTTCTAAGTTGCTTCTCAAAATTTACCATATGAACTCTCAAATCCCTCAGGCCAAAAAGCCCACCAAATTCAAGTTGCAAATCCATCTAAGCACAAGAATGCACAATTTTTTACTGTGAAGGTGGTTATACATAGGAACACGTTGCCCAGAGAGATTGTGGAGATACTAAAAACCCAACAAGACACCGCTGTGAGAAACTGGTTTTAGTTGCCTCTGCTTGAGCAGGGCTCTGGACTAGAAGATCATTAGAGGTCTCTTACAGCCTAAATGACTCTAACATTAACACCAACATTAAAAAATTATTCCATTACTGCTATGTTCTTGTACATATAACATCAATTTTTGCATCATTGATAATTTTCATCGGGCTACAAAGTAACTGCAAATAGTTCATATTGATTAGCCTCTGGTTGGCAGAGAACATGAGGAAATGAGGTCAAAGATAGCTTCAGCAATGGAACAAGCACATCATCTGCAGCATTAGTGGTCAACTAAAATGTTTGCAATGAAAGTCACACAAAGGGCAAATTCTCTTTCCAGCAACATATTGTGCTAGGAGTGATAAATCTGCCACTCTCTGTGATTGCTTTTGGTTCCATTCCCTGCTTCGGAGTGGAAGGATCTATGTAAAATTAACCTTGTGAGAAAGTGTAAGCTGTGCCAATCTTAGAGGTTGTGTGCCAACATTTTTTACATTTCATTCCCTGGAATAATGCAAATACATTCTTGAGCCACTGAATAACTAAACAAACAAATGCACTTCCACAGATGACAGAATTCTCCTTCTTTCAAGTATTAACACACACACATAGCTACTCCTAGACAAACTCTTACTGAACTTCCATTCCAGATTGCTGTACTGTGTCCCAAGCAGTGTCCTCAGAGCCCTTAAACCCTTCTGATTTCTGTCAGAGAGAAGGTAACTGATCCATCTCAGACTGTAAAGAGAAATAGCACTCTTCAACTTCTACTGGGGATAGAAATCTCCACAGACAACTTCAAAAGTGTGGATCCTTACATCTCCAGATTGATTTTCTCATCAGCAGACTCTTCTCATTTTCTTTCTGGATAGAATTACTCTCATTGATGGTCAGAGATCAGCAGTGCAAGGTGTAGGCAGATCACACTGTTTCTCAGGCTTTTAAAATATATATATCAACTTCCTTAAATGCATCCACAACTTTCATTTCAGTTACTTTAACTTAACAATTTTAAAAAATGTTGTATTACCCATCAGGAACACAAAACTACTTACATTTGTTTTGAGACTGAGATACAAGATCAGAACTCTCCAATGATTTTGCTTGCTCTTTAGAGGAAAAAAAGAAGTGTGTTACTGAAAGCCTGTATAAAAGAAGAGTTTAGCTAAAACAAAAACTAAAAGGAACTTAGTAAGTTGTGGTGGTTTGGCCTTGTCTGGGTGCCAGGTGCCCACCAAAGCCACTCTATCACTTCCCCTTCTTGGATGGACAGGGGAGAGGAAAATATAATGAGCGGCTACAGACAACAACAGTTTAATAAAACAGAAAAGCAAGAGCCACATGCAGAAGCAATAGAAAACAATCCAGATTATTCTCTACTTCCCATCAGCAGAAGGTGTTTAGCTGCTGTTCTAGGAAGCAGGGCCCAAATACATGTACTGATTGCTCCCTCAGCATGTTCACCGCACCACATAGCTTGGTGTCATCGGCAAACTTCCTGAGGGGGCACGTGATGCCATTGTCCATATTACCGACAAAGATGTTAAACAGCACTGGTCCCAGTACTGACCCTTGAGGGACACCACTCATCACTGCTCTCCATTCGAACTTTGAGCCATTGACCACAACTCTGAGTGCAATGATCCAGCTAATTCATTATCCAGTGAGTGATCCATTCATCAAGTCCATGTTTTCCAGTTTGGC